>JANEYF010005215.1:0-21706 GCA_029963845.1 Rhamnusium bicolor | reverse complement strand
TTTTACACTATTCAACAGGTCCAAAAACCCAATTACAGAATAGGAACAGTACAGAAAAGATATAGTATACACGTAATTCATAAACAATGAAATTTGACAAGATAAATATTAAATATGAGTATACACAGAGACAGAATAGATTAAGGAATATACTAAAAAAAGTCAGGAAAAGTATAATAATAGGGAACCAACTAAAAAAGAAGCTAAGAAATAAGGCAACTATAAATTTAATTTTTTTAATAGACTGGATGTTGCAGGATAAAATGTCCATTCCGCAATTTAGTGAGTTAAAATTATTGCACATATTGTGCAGAGGAGAATATTTTTTTAGATTCGTTCGTGCAGTTGGTAGATAAAACAAATTTCTCTGTCTTGCCCCAACTCTAGAAGTGTGAAAATTTAACATACCTAGAATTTGGGTACAGTTTATATTGTTATGAATAATCTTGTGCAAGAAAGTCAGATATGCTTTTTTTGCGTCTCTGCTCAAGCGAGTCGAGACCAAAATTTGCGAGAAGCTCGTGTTGCGGGAAACCAATAGCAGGATATTCCCCATCTGTTCTAAACTTGGCATATTTTAAAAATCTGCGCTGAATTCCCTCCAGATTATCAATGTATGTAGCGTAATTAGGACACCATATGGTTGACGCATATTCTGAGTTACAGCGGACAAAGGTGGTATATAGTAGCTTCAGTGTATCAATATTCTGGAAGTTACGGCTATTTCTGATAATAAATCCTAGAGCTTTGTACGACTTTGTGACAATATAAGCAATGTGACTATTAAAGGACAACTTTGTATCAAAAATGACTCCCAAATCACAAAACGTGTCAGGTCTTGAGAGTATGTTATTATCGAGAGAGTAATCGAAATGTATCAAAGATTTTTTGTTGGAGTACGACATTGCATTACACTTTTGATATTTAAAGGTAGATTATTTTTTATGCACCAGTCATTGACAAGAGTTAAGTTATGTTGTAGTTCTAGACAGTTATCAATACTTGCAACTCTGCAAAAGATTTTCAAATCATCAGCATATAATAAGCATGAAACTGTTAGGCTATCAACAATATCATTGATGAATAAAACAAAAAAAAGAGGTCCTAATATCGATCCCTGGGGAACGCCAGACGTAGCCGAGACTTCAACAGAATTACAACCACGATATACTACATGTTGGATCCTATTTGAGAAATAAGATTTTAGAAACGTCAGGAAGTCTTGAGAGAAACCAAAATTAAGTAACTTATTTAATAGTATATCATGGTCGATTCTGTCAAAGGCCTTCGAGAAATCAGTATAAATCACGTCGGCTTGAAATCCCTCATCGATAGCATCGGTTAAAAATTCTGTCATACAAAATAAGTTTGTTACAGTTGATCTGCCTTTAACAAAACCATGTTGAGCCTCTGTGATCAAGTGTTTGCAATGGGAAAATGTGTGATCAAATAATAGCATTTCGAAACATTTGGCAAAGTTACAGATTATGACAATTGGACGATAGTTACCAATTTCTGACCGATCACCTTTCTTAAAAACTGGGGTTATCTTGGATAATTTCCATTGCGAGGGAAAAGTGTTCATTTTTAAGGCTAAATTAAAAAGTTTAGAAAGGGGTTCAGCAAATATTGACGCACAGTCACGTAATAGGAAAGCTGGAATTCCATCTGGTCCGCTTGTCAGCTTGGGCCTGAATTTTTTTAAACAAATGATAACATTATTTTCAGTTATTACGGGCGAGTTAAGTTGATCATAGTTATTAAAATTTTTCACAAGGTTGTCATTTTTGTTAGAAGGAGTGTTATAGGATTGCTGAAAAATTGTGCAAATGCATTGCATATTTCTTCAGGATCGGTGAGATTTCTATTATCAACAGTCAAGTTATTAGGTATACCAGCATAAGCGTTCTTTTTATTAATAAATTTCCAGAAATTAGAGGGATCTTGTACTATATTATTTTCTAAGTTAGCTAGATATTCTTTAAGTGACTTTTCGGAGTCGGTTTTGAATTTACGCCTAAGTTGTTTAAATTCATTATAGAAAGTGATATCATTAGAATTTTTGTACTTTTTCCAGAGTGAGTGCTTTCTCCTAATGTCTTTTATTATAGAATAACTGAACCAGGGTGGGTAGCTGCGACTTGGTGCAATTACTTTCGGCACATGGGTGTTAAAAATTAAGTCCAGTTGATTATAAAACAATTGTGTAGCCGAATCAACATCTACACAATTATCTAGAAAGCTCCAATCAGTTTCAAGTAAACATTGATACAGGAGAGGAAAATTGGCTTTCTTAAAATTGTACTTGTGTACGGATTTGTTAGGTTTTTTTTTATGTACTAAGTTATCCTTTAAAATTTCACAACTTATAAAAATAGACGGATGGTGTACATCTTCACTAATTATGACATCAACTGCTTTTTCTACTAAGCAATCTTTATTACTCAACACTAGATCTAGGATACGATTATTTATATTTACTATATTATTGTACTGGTAAAAATTCATGAAATTTTGGAAATTTAAGATTGTTTCTAATCTAGGCGTTGCAGTACTGTTGTTAAATGAAAAATATTCTGGAATATTAAAGTCACCGAGGATCAGTAAATCGGAGTCAAATAAATAATTAAGAGAACAGAACGAATCAAATATTGAATTATAAACGTCGATAGAACTATTTGGAGGAATATAGATGACAAATATGTAGAGATGGCTTAAGTGTGTTGATATTTTAACACCAACGATATCTACAGTTGGTATTGACTTAAAGTTAGAATCACATAATTTTAGATCTACAGCTAGTATACCAGAACTAACCGCTAGCATAACCCCACCGCCTTTACTGCAGTTAGTGGCTTTCAAGTTGCGATCATATCTGAATATATTAAATTTATTATTATCTAGTATTTCAGGATTTTCTAAATTTTCGTTTAACCACGTTTCCGAAAAGGCTAAGATGTCATAGTTACAAGCAGATGCATTATCATACAGAGTCCTTAATTTGGTGTTTAATCCGCGAACATTTTGATAGTATATTGATATATTGTGGAAGGCAAAACTAAAGTTGCGCATGTCCTTGACAGTGGGACTAGAACAGATGGGGATATCAGTAGGGGGGATATCTGATTGCTATTGATAACCTAGATCACATTTTAGTTTTATGATAGCCGTTTTATAAGTATGACAACTATCATGATCCCAAGCTGCGTGTTCTATGTCAATATTTAAGTCGGGGGATTTTTCCTTTAAGACAGAACAGTTTATACATTTAAACTTTTCAGCTTGACAAACATTTAACTCATGCTTAAGGCTACACTTAGGACAAGAGAGAACATTTTTGCAGTTTGTTTTCGAATGATTGTATCCATTACATTTAAAGCAGCGTAAGATTTCTATGGCTTCATAAACTTTACATATGTTTAATCCTATAAGTAAACAACCATTATTAATTACCTTACTGTAATCCGAGATGTTTAATTGTACAATAGCTTGATATATTTCGGGATTCTTTTTAGTTGGCCACAATTTAATTAATTTACAATCAGAGTTAGCAGAGAATAAATCATTATTTTGTTTAACAATGAGTTTACAAATTGTATCAGAGTCCATTTGATCCGAGAGACCAACGATCCTGATTCTAGGGTGCAGTCCTTTTACTTCGCGAATTTCATAGTTACTTGATAGTTTTTCTTGAGCCAGATGTTTAAATTTTGAGATTTCCTCAGAAGACTGACAGCTCACTAGAAGACCTCCATCCTTGATATGCTTAATTCTATTAATGTTTATATCAGAATTAATTGGATTTAAATTTTCTAAAATATCCGATTTAGTAAGTTTGTTATCTTGAGTCACTTTCGGCTTCACAATTATAGCAGGTTGTGCACTCTTATATAGTACAGACGAGTAAGATGGTTTGGATTTAGGGGGGTATTAGCTTCGGGAAATTTGAAGTCAGCTAATTTTTCTTCGGCTTTTTTTCAAGAAGTCAGACTTAACCGATGTGAACAGGTGATTGAGTTCGTTAAAGAAATTTGATAGTTTTTTCTTGGAAAATCTCCTGTAGTTTTTCCTTATCAAACATTTCCTGCAGATCTCTGCAGCTAACACATTTCCAAGCTAAGCCGGGTACATCTTTAATAAGAGCTATCAAATCATTTGAAGCGCCAATACACCCTAAATGGAATTGTTTTTTACACAGGCCTCCACAAGAAATGGCTTGCTTTTTTTGCTGTAACAGCGCTGGCACAGAGAGCACACCGTGACATACTGTTTATCACATTATTTAAATACCGAATAAAATTCCGTTAAATACGGTATTTCCACAATTACATTAAATTAAAGACCAACAGTATTAAGTTGCACTAGATTTTATGCACCTATTTAATATATTTAAATGTTTATTCACTGATAAATTTTTAATATTTCACTGGAGCGACCTTACGCACGACCATTCACTATGGAGGTTATGTTAAAGAAAAAAGTTGTTATGTTATGTTTAATTATAGCTATAACTATAAACACAGCAAAAAACGATGGTTAATTTTAGATTAGGTAGATGGGTTCGTTGTCTGACTGCCTGTTAAAGTCTCCATTATTAAACATTTGAAAAACATATTTCATTGGAAAATACTAATAAAGATTTTTATTTGTTGAGATTCCTATCTAGAATTTGTTATATTTTAACAATTACTTCTGCCTTTTATTAGAAAATCAAAAGTAGACAATTGAAATTTGAAATTTATTTTATCGCTACGATTAGATAGAAGACTGTGTGCGTATCCCCAATTTAGTTTGGTTACGTTAGCAGTTGAGACATTAGCCCTGACAGTATTATGCAGAACACACTATGTATACATGCGTGTACATATGCATATTTCTTCCATTTGTTGACTTTGTTTGACGGTACGTTTTTATCATCATTACACTTATTTGACGGAGTCAAATTGATTAGTTCTATATACTTTTGTTAGATTTAAATTTTTGAATCAAAGTTGGGCGACAATAGCAGCATGAACTTTTATCTATTATAAAATAAGTTATATATATTATACGGTGTGTTCGCTAAAATCGTGTAAACTGTTATGATTAGATAAATTATGTTTTATAAATTATAACAACTTTACCGCAAAACGTTTGTTAATATTTTCTGGTAAGCATACAATACGACGACATAACAACATTAATACTGTATAACCTACACACTGTATCATGTTGTGTACTAGACGTTTTTGTGGCATAAAAACTATGTATGATAAGGTAGAATTATCTCAGAAACAGATACCATGCAGTAGTCGAGACTCTATCTGTTAATAATAATCATTATCAATCAGTATTTCGTTACGATTTCTTTTATATTAAAAAAAATATGTACTCATATATTGAGCTCATAATGGAAACAAGATGATTACAATGAACTTTCGAAGTGAGACATGTTTGCACCAATACTATAAATGATATAGTTATTAATATTTATTGTTATGTTCTCACACCTTTTCTCTCTAATATAAAATATAATAATTTGCATGTGATCTGCATTGAAATATAAATAATTATGATTAAACCAGCTACAAAATTTCCCAAAGTTTTATTGATATCAATGTTCTAGTTGTTCGAAAATTTATTTGAAATAATTAGCTAGATCATCTGCATACATTATAAAAGATACTTTACGTACACCTAGTGAATTTATGTATAATATAAAATTCATCGGACCCACAACTGAGCCCTGTGATACGCTCATTTCTACTAAACAAGTATCAGAAATAACCTTCTTCACAAAATCATGCTTTGCGGTGTATGTAAATATTTGTTTACGAAATTTTAGAAAAGAGAGCAGCCAGTTTAATAGAGGATCCTATATACCATAATCGTATGAAACATTCTTTTAATTGATGCAAAAAAATGTTTTCCCCTTGAGGCGTGCTCTCCCTGGTGCATAAATTTTACTGATATTCAATAGGGTTCGTCCTTGGACATCACAGATATGTGTAAAATGTCAAATTTCCATGTAGAGATGTATTTGAGAAAATGCAGTCACAACCAATGACCAGCGATACACAGACACACAGATGCACAGATACACAGATGGCATACTAATTCAGATACATTTCCTATTTTTCAGTCACGTTTTCATCATAACCTGGAATTTGGTTTTTATTACGACGCCAATACTTTATATAGATGGGAAAGTAAAAATTACAAAAAATCCCACACAAGGTTGTTTTTTGAAAAATTAAATTCGATTAATAGCGACAAAAATAAGGGGAGTTCAAATTTAAAAAAAAAACTCGAGAAAATTTCCTGATCGACTAAGATACTATCCAACGGACATTAGTTCGCACATATAATATGATGGAAGGCAATCTGAAAATATATTTTTTTCTGTTCCAATTGTTTTTTAAATATTTTTGCCTAGTTTCTTAAAACTAATAGGTAATGGCTGCTATACATTTAAAAACAACATTTGCCTTTACAGTTTCTTTTATTAGATTGTTCCATTCTATATTTTATTTTTTTTAATGTTTAATTGACATATATGGGTGAATAGAGAACTGTAGATTCTATTGAGAACTTATAAAAAAAAATATATGGTTCTGTTAAAGAAGACTGAAGTCATTATGCGTATTGTAAGACGTCATCACTCACACATTTTTTAATTTTCTACACCAAAAAATGCGAAATTGAAATTAAAAATTGACATTTCCGAGGTCTTCTTTTGACAATCTTTTATCAACGGACAAAATTAATTTATTTCATATTTTTTGGTACACATTGGATAAAAAATAATAATGAATTATTTAAATCATTTAAATATTTATGCTTAAAAATTATCTTGCTACAAATCTGTTAGTACTGCTATCAAAATCTGAAACAGTCTACATGTGTGAAAACCGATCTATTTTTATTAAAAAACTGTCGCATATTGTATTACCATAAATCAATATCTGCCTCACTTTTCTTTATGGATTTTATATTTCTGCGAGGCACAACATTGGAATATGATTAAATTCTCGGCAATATTAGATTTTCAGCCAGCCAAATAAACTCAACAAAACTCATAAAGTGCATCTGCATAAACTCAAACCTCTATTTTCGCTTCAAACTGAATTAGTTTTCAGGCCATTTAACAATTTTCCTTACAACATTTCTAGATAAGTTAACTTACACAATTTTCAGACTGAAAAGTTTACAGGTAAATCATGATATGGCTCCTAATTAATTAAAGCTTACGCTTCCTTGTTCTTTATTGTTATTTTACGCCATATCTGTCCATTCGATAAATCTTTATGGAACGTTTTTGTAGAAAATATGGAAGTTATGGACTACATAAAGTATCTAAATAATTTCTTTATACAGGATCTATAAATTTCTGTTGCAAGAGGGTACTGACGTAAAATACAAATAGGAAATTTCATATTCTTCAGGTACATTTGGACGTCTTTCGATGAACAGAAGGAAAGTCTTGTAGTTATTAAAGACGTCTTCAGATAACTCTTAGAGAAAATATCATCCTCATTTACTTATTTATTTATGTAAAAGGCATTAGGCCCAGTTACAGGATAAAGAATGTAGAGAATTAATTATTATAACAGAAATAACTACAAAATAACAATTTACACTATAAATAATCTATAAAACAAACTTGAGCTTAAAACATGAAGCAATAGCATTTAATATACTGATAATAACATTTGCAAAACATTAAAACATGTATTTAAAAATTGAAGAATACATGTTTTTTATTTCAGTAGGATTAGTGCAATATATCATTTACTTTCCAGATTATTATCGGCGATGTACATTTGATAAATAGGACACGACTTAAGAATATTTGTTTGTGTGGCAGCAGGAAAATAGAAAAGATTACTATTCCTGGAAGAAATTCTGGACACTCTATAAATTATGTAACTGCAATATTTAATACAGCCCAATTGGCTATTTACTATTTTATACAAGAATATCACAGAGGCAACTGCTCTCTTTTTCAAGTTCTTATAACTTTAGTCGCTGAAACAATTCTTCGTGAGGGGATCCAGCTTGCGGATATATTCCATCAATGGCTGATTTAAGAAATGTTCATTGAATTTTCTTAAATTGGGAGATAAGAACATTATAGATAGGGCTTCAAATAACAGATGCCTACTCAGGGACGGGGTCTTACAAATATCAACATTAACAAATTCCTTACAGTTGCAAATTAGAAATTATAGACTCATAATGGCACCAGCTGTTATAGTTTCAATATATTTAATGAAATTAAGATTAGAATCAAAGGGACCTCTTAAATTTTTAATAAAATTTGGCCTTTGCAACACGGCGCCGATTGATAATAATCATAAATATGACATTTTTTGTGCATTAAGTGGCAATTTATTAATGACACACCAATCATTTAAATTGTTTATATTACTTTGTAACAGCTCACAATCGTTTAGAAATTTTACTTCTAGGAACATTTTTAGATCGCCAACATACAATAACCAAATAGAATAATAGTATCCGTATGTAAATATTAGTCCATAAATAGTCGGTATGATCGGATAATAAATAAAAGATGGTTATTTTCAATTGTCGACTTTTCGATTAATTTTTTAATCTTCTTCAGCACTAAAAATAAAACTTAAACTTACAAAATTATTGGATAATATAATGAATATAGGATTTTACATAATTTTAACAAAATATATACACATATTTATACCCACTAAAAAAGTGGGTAATATGTTTTTTTTCAATGTAAGATAAACTTCATATGAGATTTCAGTCTCCTGTTGTGTATAAAATCCATTGTCTCGATTGTAATAAATTTTATATTGATCAAACCAAACAACACCTAAAAGCTAGAACTAGTGAACATATTAATTCATGTAAAGAAAAATATAGGAATAAGGCAGACACTACTTTGCTAGCTCAACATCATTTTTCATGTGACCATAATTTTAATATTGACAATGTCAGCATTTTAGACCATGAAAGTAATTACTATGAGACTTTTTAGTGAAATGATTTTTTATTAACTTACATCAAAATGTAGTTAATAAAAATACTGACACTGAAAATTTAAGTGTTGTTTACAACAACTTGATTAAAAAATATTTGAAATTTCTACCCTCCTAAAACTGACATATACATATAATTCAGCTTCATTGATATTAAATGTTTATGAATTTTTTTTGTGTTTTTCTATCAACAACATTTTATTCTTGGGCTTATTGTTTTAAGTGGTTTGGTTATACAGGGTGTCCCAACCAAAAGTAGGCACCCTGAATAACTTTAGAGATAAAAATTTTTTGTAAAATTGGTGAAACATGTCGACCTTGTTTCCAAGGGGGACATATTTTAATGTAATACTTGTATACCTATCATCATCCTTCTACCCTACACGGCCACCCCCTCAAAAAATTCAAATGGTAAAGGGCGTCGAGTGATACATCTTTTGAAAAGGTCTTTCAATTCTCTACATAATTGTGTATTTTATAAACTTTTATCGATTCGTTCCTGAGAAATAATTGTTTCATTATTTTAGGTTCGGGAAATAAAAATAAAAGAAGCAGTTTAAATTATCGTATGTATTGTTCAAAATGACCCCCACCGACTTCTATATAGTAGTATAATCTGTCTTGAAATTCTGTATGAACATTTCTGAACACATCTGGAGTCAATAAATGGCATTCTCGAACAATTCTTTCACGTAACTCTTCCAGAGATGCGGGTTTTGTTGCAAATACTTCGATTTCAAATGTCCCCACAGAAAGAAATCCAAGGGAGTTAAATCGGGTGACCTAGCGAGCAACTCCAAAGGACCCTTTCTTCTAATCCATCGCTCAGGAAACCGATTATTCAAAAACTGATGAACTGCTATAGCAAAATGTGGGTGCCCCATCCTGTTGAAAAAACAGTTCATCCTCTAAAAGATTATCGTCTTCTTCGAGGATTTGGGTAATCATTGGGTCGATGTTATTTTCTAACTGATCGAGGTACCTTTCGCCATTTAATTTCTGACGCCTTTGGGTATGAGTTTCCATGAACAAATGTGAATTGGTTTCACTCTAAACCTACAATTGTGCCTGTTTACCTCCCCATTTAATTGAAATGTCGATTCATCAGAAAAACACGTATTGTACAGTAAATTGGCATTACCGTTTAATTGTTCACTAAAAATCACAGAATTCAAACGATCGGGATCATCTTCGTTTAATTCCTGTACCAATTTAAATTTATATGGATGAAATTTGTGGGCCTTTACAATTCGATGAACACTGCTTCGTAATACACCGAAAGCCATATATATATATATATATATATATATATATATATATATATATATATATATATATATATATATATGTATTTCGGTGTATTACGAAGCAGTGTTCATCGAATTGTAAAGGCCCACAAATTTCATCCATATAAATTTAAATTGGTACAGGAATTAACCGAAGATGATCCCGATCGTTTGAATTCTGTGATTTTTAGTGAACAATTAAACGGTAATGCCAATTTACTGTACAATACGTGTTTTTCTGATGAATCGACATTTCAATTAAATGGGGAGGTAAACAGGCACAATTGTAGGTTTAGGAGTGAAACCAATTCACATTTGTTCATGGAAAACTCATACCCAAAAGGCGTCAGAAGTTAAATGGCGAAAGGTACCTCGATCAGTTAGAAAATAACATCGACCCAATGATTACCCAAATCCTCGAAGAGGACGATAATCTTTTAGAGGATGAACTGTTTTTTCAACAGGATGGGGCACCCACATTTTGCTATAGCAGTTCATCAGTTTTTGAATAATCGGTTTCCTGAGCGATGGATTAGAAGAAAGGGTCCTTTGGAGTTGCTCGCTAGGTCACCCGATTTAACTCCCTTTGGATTTCTTTTCTGTGGGGACATTTGAAATCGAAGTATTTGCAACAAAACCCGCATCTCTGGAAGAGTTACGTGAAAGAATTGTTCGAGAATGCCATTTATTGACTCCAGATGTGTTCAGAAATGTTCATACAGAATTTCAAGACAGATTATACTACTATATAGAAGTCGGTGGGGGTCATTTTGAACAATACATACGATAATTTAAACTGCTTCTTTTATTTTTATTTCCCGAACCTAAAATAATGAAACAATTATTTCTCAGGAACGAATCGATAAAAGTTTAAAAAATACACAATTATGTAGAGAATTGAAAGACCTTTCAAAAGATGTATCACTCGACGCCCTTTACCATTTGAATTTTTTGAGGGGTGGCCGTGTAGGGTAGAAGGATGATGATAGGTATACAAGTATTACATTAAAATATGTCCCCCTTGGAAACAAGGTCGACATGTTTCACCAATTTTACAAAAAATTTTTATCTCTAAAGTTATTCAGGGTGCCTACTTTTGGTTGGGACACCCTGTATAACCAAACCACTTAAAACAATAAGCCCAAGAATAAAATGTTGTTGATAGAAAAACACAAAAAAAATTCATAAACATTTAATATCAATGAAGCTGAATTATATGTATATGTCAGTTTTAGGAGGGTAGAAATTTCAAATATTTTTTAATCAAGTTGTTGTAAACAACACTTAAATTTTCAGTGTCAGTATTTTTATTAACTACATTTTGATGTAAGTTAATAAAAAATCATTTCACTAAAAAAGTCTCATAGTAATTACTTTCATGGTCTAAAATGCTGACATTGTCAATATTAAAATTATGGTCACATGAAAAATGATGTTGAGCTAGCAAAGTAGTGTCTGCCTTATTCCTATATTTTTCTTTACATGAATTAATATGTTCACTAGTTCTAGCTTTTAGGTGTTGTTTGGTTTGATCAATATAAAATTTATTACAATCGAGACAATGGATTTTATACACAACAGGAGACTGAAATCTCATATGAAGTTTATCTTACATTGAAAAAAACATATTACCCACTTTTTTTAGTGGGTATAAATATGTGTATATATTTTGTTAAAATTATGTAAAATCCTATATTCATTATATTATCCAATAATTTTGTAAGTTTAAGTTTTATTTTTAGTGCTGAAGAAGATTAAAAAATTAATCGAAAAGTCGACAATTGAAAATAACCATCTTTTATTTATTATCCGATCATACCGACTATTTATGGACTAATATTTACATACGGATACTATTATTCTATTTGGTTATTGTATGTTGGCGATCTAAAAATGTTCCTAGAAGTAAAATTTCTAAACGATTGTGAGCTGTTACAAAGTAATATAAACAATTTAAATGATTGGTGTGTCATTAATAAATTGCCACTTAATGCACAAAAATGTCATATTTATGATTATTATCAATCGGCGCCGTAAGTTGCAAAAGGCCAAATTTTATTAAAAATTTAAGAGGTCCCTTTGATTCTAATCTTAATTTCATTAAATATATTGAAACTATAACAGCTGGTGCCATTATGAGTCTATAATTTCTAATTTGCAACTGTAAGGAATTTGTTAATGTTGATATTTGTAAGACCCCGTCCCTGAGTAGGCATCTGTTATTTGAAGCCCTATCTATAATGTTCTTATCTCCCAATTTAAGAAAATTCAATGAACATTTCTTAAATCAGCCATTGATGGAATATATCCGCAAGCTGGATCCCCTCACGAAGAATTGTTTCAGCGACTAAAGTTATAAGAACTTGAAAAAGAGAGCAGTTGCCTCTGTGATATTCTTGTATAAAATAGTAAATAGCCAATTGGGCTGTATTAAATATTGCAGTTACATAATTTATAGAGTGTCCAGAATTTCTTCCAGGAATAGTAATCTTTTCTATTTTCCTGCTGCCACACAAACAAATATTCTTAAGTCGTGTCCTATTTATCAAATGTACATCGCCGATAATAATCTGGAAAGTAAATGATATATTGCACTAATCCTACTGAAATAAAAACATGTATTCTTCAATTTTTAAATACATGTTTTAATGTTTTGCAAATGTTATTATCAGTATATTAAATGCTATTGCTTCATGTTTTAAGCTCAAGTTTGTTTTATAGATTATTTATAGTGTAAATTGTTATTTTGTAGTTATTTCTGTTATAATAATTAATTCTCTACATTCTTTATCCTGTAACTGGGCCTAATGCCTTTTACATAAATAAATAAGTAAATGAGGATGATATTTTCTCTAAGAGTTATCTGAAGACGTCTTTAATAACTACAAGACTTTCCTTCTGTTCATCGAAAGACGTCCAAATGTACCTGAAGAATATGAAATTTCCTATTTGTATTTTACGTCAGTACCCTCTTGCAACAGAAATTTATAGATCCTGTATAAAGAAATTATTTAGATACTTTATGTAGTCCATAACTTCCATATTTTCTACAAAAACGTTCCATAAAGATTTATCGAATGGACAGATATGGCGTAAAATAACAATAAAGAACAAGGAAGCGTAAGCTTTAATTAATTAGGAGCCATATCATGATTTACCTGTAAACTTTTCAGTCTGAAAATTGTGTAAGTTAACTTATCTAGAAATGTTGTAAGGAAAATTGTTAAATGGCCTGAAAACTAATTCAGTTTGAAGCGAAAATAGAGGTTTGAGTTTATGCAGATGCACTTTATGAGTTTTGTTGAGTTTATTTGGCTGGCTGAAAATCTAATATTGCCGAGAATTTAATCATATTCCAATGTTGTGCCTCGCAGAAATATAAAATCCATAAAGAAAAGTGAGGCAGATATTGATTTATGGTAATACAATATGCGACAGTTTTTTAATAAAAATAGATCGGTTTTCACACATGTAGACTGTTTCAGATTTTGATAGCAGTACTAACAGATTTGTAGCAAGATAATTTTTAAGCATAAATATTTAAATGATTTAAATAATTCATTATTATTTTTTATCCAATGTGTACCAAAAATATGAAATAAATTAATTTTGTCCGTTGATAAAAGATTGTCAAAAGAAGACCTCGGAAATGTCAATTTTTAATTTCAATTTCGCATTTTTTGGTGTAGAAAATTAAAAAATGTGTGAGTGATGACGTCTTACAATACGCATAATGACTTCAGTCTTCTTTAACAGAACCATATATTTTTTTTATAAGTTCTCAATAGAATCTACAGTTCTCTATTCACCCATATATGTCAATTAAACATTAAAAAAATAAAATATAGAATGGAACAATCTAATAAAAGAAACTGTAAAGGCAAATGTTGTTTTTAAATGTATAGCAGCCATTACCTATTAGTTTTAAGAAACTAGGCAAAAATATTTAAAAAACAATTGGAACAGAAAAAAATATATTTTCAGATTGCCTTCCATCATATTATATGTGCGAACTAATGTCCGTTGGATAGTATCTTAGTCGATCAGGAAATTTTCTCGAGTTTTTTTTTTAAATTTGAACTCCCCTTATTTTTGTCGCTATTAATCGAATTTAATTTTTCAAAAAACAACCTTGTGTGGGATTTTTTGTAATTTTTACTTTCCCATCTATATAAAGTATTGGCGTCGTAATAAAAACCAAATTCCAGGTTATGATGAAAACGTGACTGAAAAATAGGAAATGTATCTGAATTAGTATGCCATCTGTGTATCTGTGCATCTGTGTGTCTGTGTATCGCTGGTCATTGGTTGTGACTGCATTTTCTCAAATACATCTCTACATGGAAATTTGACATTTTACACATATCTGTGATGTCCAAGGACGAACCCTATTGAATATCAGTAAAATTTATGCACCAGGGAGAGCACGCCTCAAGGGGAAAACATTTTTTTGCATCAATTAAAAGAATGTTTCATACGATTATGGTATATAGGATCCTCTATTAAACTGGCTGCTCTCTTTTCTAAAATTTCGTAAACAAATATTTACATACACCGCAAAGCATGATTTTGTGAAGAAGGTTATTTCTGATACTTGTTTAGTAGAAATGAGCGTATCACAGGGCTCAGTTGTGGGTCCGATGAATTTTATATTATACATAAATTCACTAGGTGTACGTAAAGTATCTTTTATAATGTATGCAGATGATCTAGCTAATTATTTCAAATAAATTTTCGAACAACTAGAACATTGATATCAATAAAACTTTGGGAAATTTTGTAGCTGGTTTAATCATAATTATTTATATTTCAATGCAGATCACATGCAAATTATTATATTTTATATTAGAGAGAAAAGGTGTGAGAACATAACAATAAATATTAATAACTATATCATTTATAGTATTGGTGCAAACATGTCTCACTTCGAAAGTTCATTGTAATCATCTTGTTTCCATTATGAGCTCAATATATGAGTACATATTTTTTTTAATATAAAAAGAAATCGTAACGAAATACTGATTGATAATGATTATTATTAACAGATAGAGTCTCGACTACTGCATGGTATCTGTTTCTGAGATAATTCTACCTTATCATACATAGTTTTTATGCCACAAAAACGTCTAGTACACAACATGATACAGTGTGTAGGTTATACAGTATTAATGTTGTTATGTCGTCGTATTGTATGCTTACCAGAAAATATTAACAAACGTTTTGCGGTAAAGTTGTTATAATTTATAAAACATAATTTATCTAATCATAATAGTTTACACGATTTTAGCGAACACACCGTATAATATATATAACTTATTTTATAATAGATAAAAGTTCATGCTGCTATTGTCGCCCAACTTTGATTCAAAAATTTAAATCTAACAAAAGTATATAGAACTAATCAATTTGACTCCGTCAAATAAGTGTAATGATGATAAAAACGTACCGTCAAACAAAGTAAACAAATGGAAGAAATATGCATATGTACACGCATGTATACATAGTGTGTTCTGCATAATACTGTCAGGGCTAATGTCTCAACTGCTAACGTAACCAAACTAAATTGGGGATACGCACACAGTCTTCTATCTAATCGTAGCGATAAAATAAATTTCAAATATCAATTGTCTACTTTTGATTTTCTAATAAAAGGCAGAAGTAATTGTTAAAATATAACAAATTCTAGATAGGAATCTCAACAAATAAAAATCTTTATTAGTATTTTCCAATGAAATATGTTTTTCAAATGTTTAATAATGGAGACCTTAACAGGCAGTCAGACAACGAACCCATCTACCTAATCTAAAATTAACCATCGTTTTTTGCTGTGTTTATAGTTATAGCTATAATTAAACATAACTATTTTACACTGCATATTTTCCAAAATTTTGGAAAGCCGTGGAGACAAAACCCTTTTTTATCAGTAGATAGCCTTTCTTTCAATGATTATTGTTTATATATATATATATATATATATATATATATATATATATATATATATATATATATATATATATACATATGTATATATATATTTATATATATTTTTTTCAGTGGAGAAATAATGAGATTATTATTATTATTTCATTCAATTAAAAAAAGGTAAAATCGGTCTCATCAGTACTTTCTCATATATCTAAATTATTTTATTTTATTTCGTTTTATTTCGTTTATATCTTATTTTTTATTTATCTCATTTATCTTGTTTATATAATTTATTTTACTTATTTATCTTCTTTTGTTCATTTTAATTATTTTCAATAAATGAAATATACGAAAATTTAATATGATGATGAGAAAATACTATCGAGGAGCACCAGACCGACTTTTTTTACATCTTCGTAATCTAAAAAATTATAAATACTTTTTATTACTTGTCTAATTTACACTTTATTTGTTATTTTGCAACTAGTTTCATCCTGTTCGGAAGTTTACTTGAAAATGTCCGAATAGGATGAAACTAGTTGTAAAATAACAAATAAAGTGAAAATTAGACAAGTAATAAAAAGTATTTACAATTTTTTAAATCAAAATGAATTTTCACAAAGTAACTTCACCTTCAATCAACTTTTTTTATCTCCGTAATCATTTCTAAATTTATAATAAAATAATCTACAAATTTGAACTTACGTACCATTTCCTTATATCATTGACTACTCTCATAAGTTTTACTGAATAATATTAAAAGGTATATGGGTGGAAACTTGCCTGTATTATGGACGTCTTGCCAACGGCTGGTGCCCCCAACAAAATAACTTTAATTCGGTCGACTGACTCTGGACTGATTTCAATTGGTGAGCGTCGCTCCTCTTCCTGTGTTGAAGTGGCATGCTGGCGCCTTTCCAGGAAATCCAGATCCAACTCTGTAACAACCAAATAAAATATTATCTATGGATTATTATCTATACTGGCAGTTTGAACCAGTTTACATTTTTTTCACTGCTGTTGAATGATAAGGTTTTATTTTTACAGAAAGCTTCATTAATTGTAACTTCCCGATATACCGGGTGTAATAGGATCATGGTACACCCCCCTTTTCTCCTATAATTTTGAAGATAATTGATTGAAATTTGAGATATCTTATATACATAATAAGCGGCACTTTTTGACATTAAACGATTTTTTACTTCCGGTTTAGCCGGAAGTGAAAGTAACTTTCTATTTTTAAATGGAACACCCTATATATTATTGCATTTTTGAATTCTGCCTAATTTTCTGAATCCAACGATACCAAATAAGTGATATTTCAAACGACAATATTTTTTATAATATAATTTCTAGTTTTCCATTTAGTAGTAGTAGTAGTAGCTACTTATTTTATTAGGCAAGTAGGCCACAATGGGCCCTTTTTACCTAGGGACCTACAGTTTAGCGTGGACTCCGAACCACGGTCCTCGACTGTCAACTAACCCACCGCCTGGGTCTGCCCGCCTGCACCGCTAGCAGAGTGGCAAACCTCCTGGGTAGGTCTCTTCGACCCTCCACCCGGGCTCGCCTCTCCTCCTGCATCAGGCTAGCGGCCTTCCCGGGATTGTCTGTTGACAGCCTACCGACTGTTAGATGAGCTATCGTTCATCCATCCAATTGCCGGACTCGATCAGTGCTGCTTAACTTCACTGATCGAATATCGGATATTAAACGGATGTCCATACCTCATCCCCAGTTTTCCATTTAAGTGTGCCATGACGGTTCCGATTTATTCTAAACGATCCGTGTAATGCTAGAAAAATCGAAATCCCGTCAAAAATACTAAATTACGTGATTTATGAGCAAATAAAGTTCATCAAAATGGTTTTTGGGGCCAAACTTAATATTCTCAAATAGAACCATATTGGTACCGTAGTACCATTTATTATTCCTATTAATAAGGAATTTATTCATATGTCGTATTAAAATGTGCGATAAATGGAACCAACTAAACAGCTAAAAGAAAATAAGAAAATACAATTTTTGCTTTGGAATACAAAAAATAAACATAAAACATTACAATAGTTATTCAAAATGCTGTCCATTAATGTCAGTGCACTGAACTCGCATAGCTGTTTCTCGAAGAACGTTCGCCAATTGCTGGGCCGTCATGCTATTAATTGCGTGTCTTACTCATAGCTCCAGTTCTTCATGGGATGTAACAGCGGCTGCGTAGACAATATTTTTTAAATTACCCCCAAACAAAGAAATCAAGGGGTGTTAAATCGGGTAACCTTGGAGGCCACCTCACAGGACCATTCATTGAAATTACGTTTTCTCCAATCTCCGTTGAAGGTAATCAATTACTCTCCTTGAATTATGGGGAGCAGCGCCATCTTATTGGAAATACATTCCCTGTCGTAAATGAAAAGGTAATTCAGCTAAACTGTCCTCTATTTCATTTTGCAGAAATCCTAAGTATCTGGCACCAGTCAGGGGTCCTTCAAATATTATTGGACCAATGATTCTACTACCGATTATTCCAAGCCAAACATTGAAACCGAACCGCGCTTGAAAGTTACCCTCCCGTAATAAGTTTTGATTTTCTTGTGACCAATATTTTGTATTTTGTCGGTTAAATAATCTCAAATTTGTAAACCTAGACTCGTCCGAAAATAAAATCATTCCCAAAAAATCATTGTTTGGCTGCACGTTATTCAATTGCAATATTCTCCTACGTTCGTAATCATTTTCGTACAAGTACTGGTGCAATTGGTATTTAAAAGATTTATAGTGGTATTTGTGAAAAATTCTCTGCTTACTGTTTGATGACTGATTTCCAATTCAAACCCAATTTGCCTTAAAGAAACAGTCTTATCAACTTCTACTCGAGTCAAAACATTAATTTCCGTTTCTTCGTCAAGAATGAAATTTTCATTGTTGGGCTCACTTCGGAATTAATTTTCAAGACGATTAAAATAATTTCTCGCTGGAAATTGTCTATCAGAATATCGTCGGCATAAAGGTGTCTAAACGCAACGGCATTTTTTTCTACATTCCCCATAAATAATTAACATGTCCACTTTTTCATCTCTTGTATTTTGCGGCATTTTGAACACAATTAACAAGAATTTTAAATGATTTTTTAAAGACACAATAAAAACACCGGTAAACCAACAAATGTCTGTTTTAGCTGTAATTTTGTTTGTATTTATCGCACATTTTAATACGACATATGAATAAATTCCTTATTACTAATACTAATAAATGGTATCACGGTACCAATACGGTTCCATTTGAAAAAAATGAGTTTGTTCCCAAAAATCATTTTGATGAACTTTATTTGCTTATAAATTAAGTAATTTAGTATTTTTGACGGGATTTCAATTTTTCTAGCCTTACGTGAGTTATTTAGAATAAATCGGGACCGTCATGGCACACTTAAATGGAAAACTAAAAATTATACTCTAAAAAATATTGACATTTGAAATGTCACTTATTTGGTATCGTTGGATTTAGAAATTTATACAGAATTCAAAAATGCAATAATATACAGAGTGTTCCAATTAAAAATCGATAGTTAGTGTCATTATCGACGAAACCGGAAGTGAAAGAAAATCACTTGTATGTCAAAAAGTGCCGCTTATTATGTATATAGAATATCCCAAAAATCAATCAATTATCTTCAAAACTAAAGGAGAAAGGGGGTGTATCATGATCCTGTTACACCCGGTATAATAAAATTTCCGTGGTGTGCAAAATTATCTAATTTTTTACTTTTTTTCTTTACAAGGCTGAATTTTTTAGATTTCTAGATTTTTTATAAAAATGTAACAGTTTTCATTATGTAAATGTTTTTGCATAATTACTGTCATTCGAAAGTTATGATTGATGGAACTAAATATGAAAACTCTATCGCTTGGTATTGATATTTTGCTGTGTTATATATTTTTTACCTCACAAAATTATTTTGAAAACTTTTAATTTATGCCATTAGCAACGTGAAATAAAAAGAGAACTAAAAACTTTGCTACATTAATTTTTCTTTCAGAACGTAAATAACTTTTGTAATTACTTTAGATTCTAGCATTGTTAGTAGTTATTAACATAGTTTGACATAAAACTCGAGTACTTATCGCTTAAACCGCTTAATGTAGGATTGTAGGAGTATGGGATTTAGATGATATCTATGAAACTGTAAAATTTTATAGTATAACAAAGTTATTATGGAGAACAAATATGGTATTTTAAATGGGATAACCTTTGTTTAAATTTACGATTCTCTCTTTGCAAATATACATACTCAGCACTGATATCTCGTTACTACTAAGATAGCAAAATAAAACTGATATTGAGCACACTAGGAACAGTTTATTTTATTTAATAGAACATGTTATAAAGACTTTCTAGTTTCAAGAAAATAGTGGTAACTGGGTGGCACAAAAAGTATAATTTATTTTAAAATGGAATAACCTGTGTATTTCTATATATTGTAGTGCAAATTACGGCTAGGAACTTCTGCAGCGTGTTCAGAATTTAAAAACATTAGGAAAACATTCACATGATATCGGTTCGAAAATGCTTTCTGACGGAGCTACAGACTCTCAAATGTGTTCTATGAGATAAGGCTTTTCCTGAATAATTCCCACAGTAATCATCGCATCTTAATAAAAGTTGAAATATGTATAGAGTAGGTATTTCCTAAAAAATAGTAAGGAACATGATTGTAGATTTTAAAGCGCATAACAGTCACACTATTACTAAGTTGATAATTTATCTCGAAGTTATAGATAGGCTATAACATGATGTAATATTACATTCACATAACTCCTTTCATTCTTTATATAATTTTAGTATGAATAATTTTTTTGTTCTTTGGTAGAACCGATGTTCCGACACACCCAGATGACCTAAAAAAAGCGAATATCAGCTTGGTCGATAGATCCTCGAAAGAGTAGAGCAGAACCAGAACGGTAAACATGTTAGTTGCACTTTAATCTGCCCCAAAAGTTTGGAAGACCAAATTTTTTGGAGTTAGTGTCTGTACTTCGCAGAGAGAACCCTTATATCTTGGATGTACCTTTGTTGCACATTCCGGTATGTATAGATCTCGCCGGCGCGGCGTCCAGATCTTACAGGATGCTAGCTGTACATCCCCAGAGAGAATTCCTCACTTTGTCCGCTCTTGAGATGAGCGACTGAACATTTGCCCAACCCGAATTCGATACCAATTTCCCGTGTGTATTCTTCGTTCACTCTAAGTGGGTTTATAGTTCAAGCTCTCCAGAGGTATAATATTTAAGGTCATCCATATAAAATATATGGGAGACCTTATGCCTCCGGTTGCTGGGTGGTTTGCATTGATATCCGCGAGTTTGGCGAAGCCGAATAGACAACAACAGCAGTGAGATTCAAAAGAGGAGAGGACTTAGGAGTCGCTCTGGAAAGCTTTGTCCTAAATGCCACCTTTTTGTCGTGACCTACTCTGCACCTGATGTTACATGTTTTCGTCGT
>JANEYF010005214.1:0-181081 GCA_029963845.1 Rhamnusium bicolor | reverse complement strand
TGCATAAATACTTGTATTACAATAATTAAAAAAATGAATAAATAACTAAGGCAAAAATGAAAGTTGAACAAAAATAGATGAAGATAAAAATAAATAAACTGGCAGACAAAAAATAGCAGACATATAACACATAAAGTATACTACGGTTGATCAGATAACAGTTTTAACAATTCTTTTAAATTTTCTAACAGAGACGTTTATAAAATTGATAGTAGAAGAATACATTAGAGATAATATAACTGCATTATATCGATGTCCTAGTGGCAATACCACTATCATAATATTTAGCGATATTGAGATTTATGTATATATTAAAGATTAACTTCTAGGTGTTCTAGTGCATTCCAAGTAACATATTAGCCAATAGGAACCGATATTTTAAAGGTTTTTAAAATTACGTACGTACCAATTTTGAATTACATGTATCATCAATGGAGTTAGCCAGTCGTGCGGCTATTCAGTGGCGCAACAGCAGGTAGATATATATCTGTTGAGGCAATAACCGGCTGGCGGACAAATCGAAGCGAGCCTTGAGACTAATCCTTTGTTCTATGTCGTAGTGTTTACACGCTAATTTATTCCTCTCCGTTGTATTTTATGTTGTTGTATTGTTGATAATTTTATTTGTTGCATTTTATTGTTGATATTAATTTAATAATAAAATGTGTAAGTCGTGCGCAAGGGTAAGAAACGACCATACGCTCACAAATTGAATAAATTTATCAGTGAATTCCCGGATTTATTCTATAATGGTGCTACAATAATTTGTAAGGTGTGTGAGACAGACCTGATGTGCTTGGATAAATATGATTGTAAACATCACGTAAATACTATGCAGCATAAAACTAAAAAAAATTGCGTGCCTTCAAAAACACAGTTTATGTTTGATTTACTGTTAATGCTGTTTGCCTGTAATGTTCCGTTGCACATACTCGATCAACAACCGTTTCTGGAGTTCTGGAATAAATACAATCCCCAGGTGACGTTACCAAGTCGTGCAACGTTGCATAACTATGTAAAAACTGTACGCGATGACGTAAATAAGATCAAATATGTATTCAAAAAGACACGGCTGTGGTTATATGTTGACGAGATGACAGATCGTAAAAAAATTCTATTATAAATGTTATAGTACGTGTACTGGACCATCTTAAATCGACATTTCCACTATTATTGGCTAGTTAAAGACTAACTGAGTGAACTGGCAAAACTATTACGCGATTGGTGCTGGAGACGTTAGAAAAATTTGATCTTTCAAAAAGTCAAGTGTTTATGTTCATGGTGCCGCGACAATGCCCACCAAACGGTAGGCTTTTCTCATCAAGAACATGGTTGTGGGTTGGTACATGTTACGTGTAAAGTGCTATTTATTGATCAGAATGCCTTATTATATTGTCAGTGAGATTGAGTATTGGAGTTGTAGTGCTGTGACCAACACGAAAGTCTCACAGGTGACTTAGATACAAGTTATTTTTCGTAAAATATTTTGTTAATAATTATTATTTGCTTGTATACTAATACTTCATTGCAATCGGTAGTTTTGCTAAAAACAAAGATAAAATGATTTCAAAAGAATTTTGTAAATTATGTTTAAGATTTTTGTTATCTCTAAACCGAATGATTAAATGCCTTAAGGCACGCCAAAGCTGTTTTTCATTATTTTGATTTTGCAAATGATTTAGATATGCAGTCTTTCTTTGTCTAATAGATGCTAACGAAAAATCATGTAACTCTTTGTATGAAGCCCAGTTTCTCGTTATTTTGTCTCTTTTGTACAAAATGAGTGCTTTATCGCGTTCTTTGAAAATTAGTTTAAGTTGGGAGTTAACACGGAGCAGGAAGTTTGCTAACTCATACTGTTTTATAGGGAGCATGAATTTGAAATAAATTTGTTATGTTAGCTGTCAAAAATTCTACTTTTATGGTCTATACTATCAACAGAGTAAATATTATCCCACTGAATGTTCCTCAGATCAGAATTAAATATATAAGAGTTCAAATTTTTAAAGTCTCTAAAAGTGAAAATTTTTTGGTTATGTTTTATAACAGGGAGTTCCAGTTTGCAGTAGATTAGTATATGGTCTGAGATAGAATTAGTTTAAGATATTGGCTTGACAGAATAGGTCATTAGTACTTAGATAAATTGCATCTAATAGTCATATAGTGTCGTGACATACGCGTGGGTTCATGGATAACTTGTGAGGGCCCAAAAGAATCAAAACACTAAGTAAGTGGATTTTTTACATCGAGGAGATTTATATTAAAAGCCATGCAGCTTAATGAGCTGGTACGAGGGAGACGAAAATACCCCAATTGCTATTGTAGTGCGATTAATTTTCAATTGCAACCATAAGTATTCTAGTCCTTCATTGTTCATATTTATTTTGTCTACTTGTAAATGATTTCTGACATAAAATGCTACACCTCCGCCATGTCTTAAACTAATAATACTTATTACTTTTTTATACGTTGTAGATGTAAGGAAGTAAAACAATAGTATGATTTTTGTCTAATTTAACATATTTTAACTGATGTTTGTCTACCCGTCAGTCTGTAACTTTGTGTATATCCGCGATTGAAAGTTAACCATGTTTCATATTTACAATATTCATTATCGTGCTACCCGTTCATTGTAATGCAAGTGATGTCACCAGAAAAGACTATTTATTTTAAGTACGTTTTAGGGTTTCACAAGAATTTTTAAATTAGGATAATATATGGCATATTTTAATTTCAACTTTAAGGACAAAAGCAAAATTGTTTGACAATCTCAATTGAACTAAATCGTGTTAATATACTGTTACAAGTAATTTACACTACCAGTGGCATACTAGACATAACCCTTGGGGAATATAAAAACAATATAAAAACCATATAAAAACAATATAAAATCCAAAAACTTTACTTAAAATAAAAAATTGTACAATTGTGAATTGCAATAATTAAAATTTTTTTTAAATATTGAGCTTGTTTCAAATATTTTATTATAATCTAGTGTCCTTTTTACCTTTGTAAGGTACAGGGAATACTGAACAGTAAAATTTGTGTTCATTTTCTCTTTTTACCACATCTGGTACCTACTATGGGGAAACTTTGTAAAGTATGTTTTTAAAGCTGAATATTACTTTATTTTTTAAAATCTAAATTATTTTATTTAAAAAAAGAGGGGGGGGGGATTCTTGTTCTCTTCTTTTGTTTAATGTAGTCCCTCTTTTTTTCGGAATGGAGTAATTTGACATTATTTAATCTTGTGCTGTTTTCTATACATGTGTTGCTCCCTATATAAGTTTAATAGCCTGGTCTCGGGGGGGGGGGGGGGGGGGGGGGGGGGGGGGGGGGGGGGGGGGGGGGGGGGGGGGGGGGGGGGGGGGGGGGGGCGGGGGCCCATTGATTAAAATTTTTCTATTTTTGAATGTTCCTTTTTTATCTTTTGTCTTTTATATTATAATTTATATTTTATAGATTTTTATGTTTTTTTGTTTGTTTTTATTAGTTTTATGGTTGTTTCAAATGTGAAGATAAAAAACAAAAAAGTTTACATAAAGGGGGGGGGGGGGGGGGGGGGGAAAAGGGGGGAAAAAGAGGGGGGAGAGGGGGTAAATCGCATCCATGGGGATTTTCGTAAATCCCCATAATCTTAGGTAAATACGTTTACTGTATAATAACAATATGAAGATAAATTAGAAATTTTGCATTATTTCATTTATAAAAAAAAAAAAAAAAAAAAAAAATTTTATATTAGATTTTAAAAACTATGGTAAATATAGTGATATACAGGGTTTTAAGAAAGGGGGGGGGGGGGGGGGGGGGGGGGGGGGGGGGGGAGGGGGAAAAAAAAAAAAAGGAGGGGGGGGGGGGGGGGGAAAAAAAAAAATTTTTGGAAACATTAAAGCGCAAATTCTTTAAAATATTTAATGATGTTTCGGAGGGGGCCAACCGCAGGTCAGTTCGTGTATTATAATTAAAATAAATTATCAAAATTTTTATTAATATTTTTATTATGGTTAAGATAAGTAGTTGAAAGTGTTGTTTATAGTTTATAATGTTTTTAAATAAATTATAATGTCCCATATCCTCCGTAAATACGCCACTGTACAATACAATATGAAGATAAATTTGAAATTTTGCATTATTTCATTTATTTTTATATAGATTAAAAATATAGTAAATATAGTGATATACAGGGTATTTCTAAAAGTCTGTCAAAAGTGGTATACTGTTAAGCTGGAAATAACACCACTTTCTATTTAATATTTTCTGAATGGCCATAAGAAATTTTAGAGCATATTTTAATTAAAATAATATGTTGGCTAATAATTAAAAATATTTGATCCCGAGAGCATTCAACCGTGTACAGGTAACGTTTCTTCACATAAATTATATTTTTTCTTTAGAATTTAACCTAAAAAATTAAATATAGCTGAACCAGGTTTATTTAATTTTTATCAAATAAATTTAGGATACATTTTATCACAATTTCATTTGAAATATACAAATTATTAATTCCCATGTAATTATTTTATAGCTTTATATAATCACAGCAGTTTAATAGTTTCATAAACGTTCCGTATAATTTATTGGATCTAATTTTCTGCTCCATATTACACTAATACTGTACAGAAGATGTCTTAATATCTGCGTAGAGAACATAAAATTATAATCGCTACAGATTTTAATCATAACTACGTCGTACTTGTTAACTTGCTTCTGAGTTAGCTCTAGGCTGTTAAAATTTTACACCCGATTTTATCATTTTGATTAAATATACTAACTAGCAGTCATAAAATTTCATGAAAGTCGTCATCCACATGGAGACAATTATTGATGGAAATTTAAACTGAAAACAATCACTACCTTGTGGCACGCAATTAAAAATATATGTTTTTAATTGTGTGACAGTCAAAAAATTAACATGAAAATCAGATAAAATAAGATTTTTCATATTTTCATCATGTTTAATAATTATAATTGTAAATAAATTACGGTAGTAGCACATCATTTTGTGAATTCATAAATAAACGATGAAAATAAAAATTATTTTGAATTATACTTAAACCCGAACATGTATTTAAATTCGATTATGTTTTTCATATCATACTATTAATGATATTGCTTAACTTAAGAAATTATTACCAACGCAGAAGTCTATCTTCTGCAGCTAGAACTACAGAAAGTGATTGGAGTTTGTTTAATCGAAATAAATCACACTATTTATTTTTTATAAAAAAAAGGTGTTTAGAGGTTAGCGCATCTTTTATTTGCACTTTACTGTAGCCTCGATTGACATACAATACGTGTAAGCGCCAACTAATCAAGGTTTATCATTAAAATGGGCCCGTTTTAAGAAATTGATTGGCGTCGGTGAAGGACATAGTGTAAATTACAAAAACTTACCTCTTATATCATGTCCATTAACAGTTGTTTATGATTGTCAGCGTATACTTGTATCAGTATCCTCAGCTGATTGTGCAGCCAGGTATATATTTTATTTTTTGACACCACTTGTTTAAAATAAAAAATATGCAGATTTTCAAGATAACTAAACAAAATACACAATAGTCCTAGAATGGGTTGGAACCTTTGATGCGAAGATAACACTGACGTAGTTTTCCACGAAACACCAAAACACTGCACACTACACTCGACGCGCGTTTCGCCAACCAAGTTGGCATCATCTGCAGATGATTAAAACTAACCTTATGCTAATAATGTACTCTATTTATACCTAAACTATTGTCACGGTTCGCGACCCACAAACCAATGAAGCGGGGTACCTGGAATTGGCCCTCTGTCACTACTCATACTATTTTTACACTTTGTGATTTCCAAGCTTTCAAATGCATCCAGCTGTCTAGTATTTGTTACATTCCTAATTAATCTTAAATTGCTAATATCAATTTCATGGTTTTTCTCAAACGAATGTTGGTCAACACTAGACTTATCTGTTCTACCATATTTGAGATAGGCCATATGCTCTTTGAATCTAGTTTGAATTAATCGTCTAGTTTGTCCAACATGCTTTTGATTACAGTCCTTACAGCTAATTTCGTAAATTCCCGACTTCTCGTTTGTTTGAATTTTGTCTTTTGCATTGCCTAAAAGTTGTTGTGGTTTGTTTCCCGATGAATGAACCACTGTCATACCTATATCTTTAGAAATCTTACCAATACCACGGGTGATTCGAGGATCAAATGGAATCGATACAAATTTCGGATTTTCTCTCATTTTGAAAGGTCGGGGAATTTCGAAGTGACTCTTAAATGTTTGTTTCTTAATTATATTATCAATTAAATTTACAGAAATCGATTACTCGTAGCTATATCCTTAATCAATGTCTTTTATTTTTCAAACTTCTCCTTGTTGAGGGGGAAGCTTAATAGACGATGGACTAGAAAATTAAAACTCGCCATTTTATGTTGAGCACAATGGTGAAAGTCATTAGGGATATATCTTAGAGTACTGGTATCTTTTCTGTATATGTCAAATTCTAACTTATTACCACTATTTCGAATTATTAATATTCCTAAAAACGGTAGTTGTCCAGAGTTTTCAATTTCATATGTGAATTTAATTGACGCGAAACGATTGTTTAATTTAGAAATAAAGTTGTCAATTTCAGCGATTTTTGCATCAAACACTGCAAAAATATCATCCACATACCTAAGCCAAACTGTAGGGGAATACTCATATCTTCTTTTGCTTCTGTCTCGAATCTGTTCATGAAGAGACTGGCAATGAATGGTCACAAAGAGTTACCCATTGCTGTTCCTTCAGGTTTGTCGGTGAAATTATCGTTGAATAGAAAGCAATTTTGTTTCATGCAAAGTTTAGTGAGTGGAAAATATTCTTTTATTATATCTTGACTGAGATTGTTTAATTCGAGTAAATCCTTGAGGTAGTCCAAGGTCTGTGATACCGGAACACTTAGAAACAATGAACAAACGTCAAATGAGATCGAAATTTCACCTTGCAACTGAACATTTTTCACCTTATTAATGAAATCATTGGAATTAATCACAGAGAAACTAGGTGGTACGATAGGTAAATTTTTGAACTCCTCCATTTACCAGGTGGTAAGTCGGATATCCGATATAGCTGAAGCAATAGGACGTACCGACTTTCCTGATTTATGTATTTTAGGCAAGTAGTACAATCTAGGTACACTTAGGTTAGATACATGTAACCTCCTATTTAAAGCTGGAGTAATAAGGTTGTTGCAGGATTTAAGTACATTTGTTACTTCAGTAGTCATTTTTGGTAATGGATTTCTAGAAAGTTTTTTATAAGGACCATTACTAATCAAATTGTCTACCATTTCATAATAGTCCTCTTTATCCAAAGTAACAACTTTATTCAAATTCTACAAAAGACAGAAAAATTATTAAACGGTTGCGTGAAGAAGATTGTTTTTACTTAAAAGCTGATAAGGGCAAAACTAAATTCAAAGAGCATATGGCCCATCTCAAATATGGTAGAACAGATGTCTAGTGTTGCCCAATATGCGTTTGAAAAAAACCATAAAATAGATATTAGCAATTTAAGATTAATTAGGAATGTAACAAATACTAGACAGCTGGATGTATTTGAAGGCTTGGAAATAACAAAGTGTAAAAATAGTATGAATAGTGACAGAGGGCCAATTTCAGGTAGCGGGTTGTTAGCATAAGGTTAGTTTTAATCTTCTCCAGATGATGCCAACTTGGTTGGCTAAATGCGCGTCGAGTGCAGTGTATGTTTTGGTGTTTCGTGGAAAACTACGTCAGTGTTAAAATACACAATAGGTGAAATATTTTATTATTAATAATTGAATAATGAGTGTTCAATATTTTTTTAAGTTGCAAAATAAAATAGCTAGGTACAAAAAAAAAAAATGATTTACTGTTGTCTTTAAATTAGTTATTTTGTGTTTTGTTTGCCGTTTTAAACATTCTGTTAATAAATGTAAGGGTGTAAAATATTCGTATTATTTTGTTAAAGCAATTTCTCGATATTTTTTGAAAAATTACCGATACAGCGCTTTATTACATGACGTGGTGGAACTAGAATAGACCAAAATAAAAGTTGAATAAATAATTTTTTTCGTATAAAAACAAAATATTGATGTTCTTGGAAATAATTAAATTTAGTACAAATTTCGTTTTGCATCCTCCTTAATACTTTTACTAAAAAGAACTTATGCATCTTTCTTTGTACAATGAGAAAACAAGGAAAGGAAAAAATTTACCTCTTATTCTTACAGCTTTTGTAACAACAAACGTAACCTGCTTCTTTCGTTGCCGCTTCCATCACATCACATTAAAGAACAAACAAAAAATAAAAAAATTACGCACTAGAAACACAGTAGGGCTAATAAAATTATTTATAATCGGGAGCGAAGTAGTAATAATTTTTATTTACCTGTCAATAATATTAAATATTTAATAAATCATAAAATTTCTTTGCCAAAACTGTTTTCACCATGTGCTGAAACATTTAATTTGATGCGTATACGTCGATCTATACAACAAGTCTTTCTGTCTTATTAACATCCAAGTATGTAACAAGAAGTTATCAAAGGATAACGAAAATATCCATTTAATATGCTACAAATCCTCTAGATGTCATAAAATTTCATAAATAACGTCATGGACATGAAGATAATAATTGATCTGATCTGACCCTTGCGCATAGAATTTACAATGTAAGTTAAACACGAACCTCTATACTATTAATCCATCCATTAATACGATACTAATCGTTGCAAAAAGCCCCCCTTCCAGCGCCAGTTCAAGTTTGCTGTCATTAAGGCTATAATTATGGCAACCAGCGTCGTACTTTAGGTACAGAAAACACGAGGTGGGAAATCATTAAAACCAGTTCATGTTTAGTGTTTACTAACGCGGGGGCCCAGACACAAATTGCTCCAGCACTCCAGCATATATTGTTCGTTTCGTTGAGGCATGGCCCACGTGTATGTTTTAACTTTACTACAACCGGAGGCTTTAAATTTTGCACGGAAAGCTCGTAGACGAATACAGAATGCGGGAGAAGTAGAAATGCTACACTTTTCCTAATAAACTTGCAACATTATGGGCACTGTTCGGTCTACTTTCATTACTGTTTCTCACTCGAATAGGTAGGTTTCTTTAAAGTTTATTTAAAATGAACTAACTTAGAAAAACATAAACCACAATTATATACAATGTGGTCTGATTATGGTTCTAACCCCACTATTCTTTGAGAACATAAGTACCACAATGCATTGAAGAGGTAAATTGTTCGTTTAAAAACAGCAGCTTTTAGTAGTTATTTACATTATTGCCACGACGAGATCGTAGGACGAATGCGAATGTAATACTGTAATATGATTTAGCCCACGTGCAATGTACAAAATTTAATCTGCGACCACTTGGATAAGAAAACTAATAAAAATCGATTTTTTTCAAAAAAATTCAGATTTGACATTTAAATACTTAACTGTGATATGTGTTAAAAGTCACTTAAACATTTTGATTCAAAATAAAAGTAACAAGATGCAAGATGCATGAAATTTGTTGATACCATGGTGACAAGCCAGATGTTTTAAATAACGGCTAGTTTTGCCGTAGCCAATTTTACTTTGTGCGTTATGTCGAAAATCTCATTAAAATACAGTTAAAATAGTAGAAAGCATAATGTGCAGAGATAGGATTTACCAATCGGATATGACGTAAAAGCAGGGTTGGCTTTAGGTGGTTATGTGTCAGATTTGCATGCATATATGAAACGATATCTTACCTTGAATTTCTTTTAGCAACTTCCGTATTATCCAAAGTTGATAAAGTCGATTTATTATAAACACTCACTCAAAGAGAACTGGAGGTATAGGGGGAAGTACTTAACAGTAAGCTACACACACAAGTATTTTTCACTGCCGGTTACAAGAATAAAAGTATATTATTAATAGCTTCTTTAAATGTTTTGTAGTTAAACTTCGACGCCTTTTGTTGAAAATCCATTTATATTGCGAGAAGAACCGTTCGACGTCGACAGATCTAACTGGAGCATACTTAACATATGTAAACTTTCGCAAAGTCACCACATTCATGCCCGGTGTCGCAAAGTCCACTTCTTTGCTGTTTAAAAGATCGTAACAAATCCGGGATTTTTTTAAAAGAGTTTGGAATTTTGTTTGTACTCTCGCAGCAATTTCTCTCTGTAATTGAAAAATATATCGTCAAAGATCAAGCACAACGATTATTGCATCAACTGTAGTAAATTCTGGTATTGGCTGATATTGAGGGTCCCGTATGGCTAAAGGAATTCGTGAAAAACTTCCGTGTATGGTCTTCAGATTTTTTTGGACACTTGGATCCATAAATGCCAGTTGCGCCTGTGAAATAGCAACTGCGTCATTTAGATTTAACTGCTCTATTAGGGATTTTACATTTTCAAAATGACAGTAATACTACGATGATGCCTCTAGCCAAGTTCCTCATCGTGTTATAATGGACTGTGAAGGTAATGGAGTATTTGGTAGAATCTCATGAAATAACCGGACACGACTTGGTGCTTTAAGAAAAACTTTCTTTACACTAGATATCAAATTATCAACATTATAGCACCCCCCAAGAACTTCAGCAATCCTATGAAGCCCATGTGCTAAACATGTTATATGAAGTATATTCTGATAAATATCCATCAAAATTCTTCCAGTACCTTTCATATAATTCACTCCATCGGTAATAAATAATAAGAACTTTCTGCATATTTGTCACCCCATTATAATTGGAATTGCTGGAGCATGCAGAAAAGAAGAGCTCACTAAATTGTTTTTAGAAAATGTTAAAGATGAAGGGTCAGTCTTTCATATAGGAATCCCAAACATCAAAACTGAAATTTTCCGAACATTTTTTGTAACATCTGGTGGCAATCAAGGAGTTAATGTGGTGGAAATAATTCGAAAGTATTTGGCATTACGTCCTCAGCATGCCGGTCATAGGAGATTTTTCGTTGGATATAGGAAAAAGTCCTATATAAAACAGCCCGTTGGCATCGATACGTTTGGCAGTATGCCAAAAACCATTGCAACATTTTTAAATTTATCACATCCTGAAGAGTACACTAGACATTGCTCAGGCATTCTTCTACTTCCATGCTTGCACACTCAGAAGCAGACTTTTTTTACTGTGGAATACCATGTAGGTTGGAAATCTAACACGATTGCCGAGGGATACATCGATACGCAAAAGGAAAATAAAAGAAAGTAACAATGAAGATTTTTGGAGAATACGAAACCTCGACATGTAGTTATTACATGAACAATCATTGGAAATACGTAGTAACAATATGGCATACCTCTAGTATAAATCTATCAAAATGCAAAAAATGTGCCATTAATGTTTATAATGACAAATAACACAGGCCTGCAAAATAAAATTTATGGGGGTTTCTATATTTTAATGTAATTCTGTATGACTGTTTCATGCCGAATCCAAAAATGACTTGCATTTTGCTCTATCACGCAAGGTTTTTTCACAAAGTAAAAATACATAAACGGTTTTCTAATAAAATGTATTAAAATAATGCATTATAGTAAAATACTTCTCATTTTTAATTACAAAATTTAAAACAAAATTTACAAGTACCTACAAGAAAATAATATTACAAAAAAGTTGTTAACATTTTTACATGTCTCTTTGCGAATGAAAACGCTTTCTTTTACTTTCAAATGAACACTTAGTTGAGCCCTTTTATGTGAAGTTTCACCTTCAGAAGATTCTCTCTTTAAACACCAACAATAGTCAGCCATCATGGCGACGTTCCATCTTCCTTAATATCACATCTCATTCTGTTTAATGTCTTGGTGAAACCTTTCACCCTGTTCTTCACTCACCGCCCCATTTTCTGGAAAATGGTCAAGATGGGAATGAAAAACATGAAGTTTCAAACTCATATTGCAACCCAATGTTTTATAATTTTCTAAAATATCGTTGACTATATTCTTGAAATCAGGATCTCTGTTATTAATTTTTGAACTACATTTTTGAAGCCAACCCATGCAGCCTTTTCTTTATCATTCATTGTTGGGTCAAACACTCTATCTTTCATTAACTCTCTAATTTGTGGCCCAACAAAAATACCTTCCTTAAGCTTGGCTTCTGATAAACTAGGAAACTTTGAACATAAATACATGAAGCAGTTACAGTTTTTGTCGAGAGCTTTAACAAATTGCTTCATTAGCCCCAACTTAATGTGTAACGGGGGCAGAAGAACTTTTTTCGGATTGGCCAAACTTTCTTGTACAATATTTTTTGAACCAGGTACTAAATTAATTCTACGTGGCCATTCTTTCTTTTGCCAATGTTCACCTCGTGCTCTACTGTCCCATTCGCATAAGAAACAGGGCATTTTAGTATAGCCAGACTGTTGGCCTAAGAGCACACCTAAGATTTTAAAATCTCCACATAACATCCAGTTGTGGTCTGAATATTTCACCTTTTCAAGTAGGAGTTTCAAATATTCATATCTTTCTTTTAAATGAACAGAGTGTGCAACCGGGACTGATGCGTATATATTACCATTATGCAACAATACACCCTTTAAACTCCTTTTAGATGAGTCTATGAACAACCTCCAGTCATTTGGTTGATAAATGGATGCTCCTAACTTGCTAACCAATCCTGGAACATCATGGAAGTAAACAAGGGATCCCTCTTGATCAAAGTATTCTAAAAATTCAGTTTCACGTTTTATATACCATGAGAATGTCGTTCCTGGAAGAAGTAAATTCTTTTCACTCAGTCTATATCCCAAAAGTTCAGCAGACTCTTTTGAAAGTCCTAAGTCACGAATTAAATCGTTCAGTTCATTCTGAGTAAAAAGCTGAGGCTGAGTACTTTGTAATGAAAAGTCTTCATCCGAATCTTCAATTTCCAATTGCGAATCAGAATCAGATGACAAAAGTACAATTCTCTGGTACAGCAGGTACAGGTACATCTGGCCCATGCGCTACTGGCCTTATTGCTGATGGAAGATTAGGATAAAATATTTTTTTCTTGTTTTTAGTATTAAAGCCACTTACGTCACACAAGCAAAAGTAACAATCTTCTGCATGATTGCTGGGTTCCCGCCACACCATTGGTATGCCGAAAGGTAAGGATTTCTTTTTATTTTGAGTCCACTTCCGTAACGATTCAACACATGTATGACAAGCGTTGTGTGACGCCCATGTTTTGTCTTCGTCTCCAAGCTTTACACCAAAGTACGCATGATAACTTCTTTTCACGAATTCCGTAATATTTCTTTGTCTTTTTTTAACTGTATATAAACCACAAATGTAACAAAACACATGGGCGCTGTTTTTACAATGTCTTGAGGACATGACGAATTTTTAATAACTTTATCACGATATTATATACTGTAAGCACACGTTCAACCACAGTTAACTTACTACTGACTGCTGTATGTGCTTTTCGAATACTATGTGTATATTCCGGTTCTGTCTAGATTAAAAGGCAGTGGTCCTTAACAATTTTATTTTAAAAAGATATGTATTAATTACTAATAATGTCGTTATGTTTAGAGTAAACAGTGCGTGATACACGAAAACTAATAATACTGCAGAGTTCAGAACGACTTACTTACTCTAAAAATGTAAAAAAATTGTAGACCCCTAAAACCATGCAGGCCTGTGTAATTGTTGTATTGTTTCTAGATTCAATAAATTTTTACTTCCTTTGTTTATAATTTTTGAAATCAAAATGAGTTATATAATGTAATGTATTCTATTACACAACTAGTGGTGTAATAGAATTCAATACATAACTAATACAGCCATCAATGAATGACACAATAAGTATTTATCAAGAGGATTGTGATACAATATATTACATAACAAGTGTTCAAAAAAAAAACCGTCAAGTTGCCCATATAAAGGGACACGTTGAACTCAGACCGATGTGATTTTAAACCGACACTGTCATTGTTAATATCAAATAGCGTGTTTAGAATTTTGTAATGGTTTTCTCCAGAGCACAAAGCTGATAGAAGGCTAGTACATAACATAGAAACTATGATTCTGAGGTCCTCCTTGTTGCGGTTCCATGTACCTACTTCGCACTGACAAAGGCAATAACCAGAAACCGGTCTGAAAATGGTATACACGACGGTCTCAAAAAGGATTTCTATTTATTTGGTAAAAATCTTTTACTACTGGATAATTGCATATTAAAGCTTAATTACTTTCCTTTGTATGATACAAATTTTATAAATAAGTGTGTGTGGCTTTTTAATTTTTATTATACCTTTTAGTATAATTTTGTTATTTTGAGCAACACATTTAAAACAAAAGTTTTGTTAAGTAAAATCCAATAGAATATTACAAGCTCGAGTGTAGTTTTTCCATTTATACACATGGAATAGCAAATAAAACTCATGTCTCAAAGAGCCTGATTGACGCTAACTAAGCCACCAGACAAAAGTAAAAGAATAATTCCTCTCTTGTAGGATTTCGCGCTGCCGGAGAGACATTTAAACATAAAATTTATTGGCAGTACCTACACGAGGAAAGACTATCCAGGTTTGAAAATTGATATTTGTTGCAGTCGATATTTTAAATTGACTTTGCCGCATTCTGTAGAACCGATGGGAATTTCGAATTACGAAGACATAATATTCTCTTAACTCAAGTCTTGCATCAATAAATTTTATTCGCAAAGTCCAATTTATTTCGGCCAACACTTTTTCCCTTGGATTTAATTTTTAACCTTTAGGGGTGTATGGGGAATTTTCTATGCATAACATATGTGGCAATTTATGTTAGTTACGCCGCTGTGCGTGAATTGCTTATGCCCTTGGCATTATAAAATTCTACTTCTAGATGACAAAAATGCAGAAATATCACAACAATGTTTTGTTTTCCATTAATGTTCGAATTTTTTTACGGCAACTACTCAAAAAGTAAGAAAATAAATCATTTCAAAGACAGTAAGTTTATCTTCGACACACAAAAAAAAATATATGACATTTTTTCCTCATTCTGAAGTGGGTTGGAACCTTTAACGTGAAACTAACGTGGTTTTCCACAAAGCACCAAAACACCTTATCGATGGTGTAGCACACACACACGTGGTAAGTGCATTTTTTGACAAAAATGAGTTAAATACATTAAACAAGTGCAAACACTTGCAACTGCCGTTCAATTTATTTAACTCATTTTTGCCCAAAGATGCATATTCCACATGTGTGCGCTACACTATCGACATACTGCACTCCACGCATGGTTCGCCAACCAAGTTGGCATCATCTGGAGGTGATTAAAACAGTTTCATCTGCAGTTTCAATCATCCCCAGATGATGCCAACTTGGTTGGCAAAACATGCGTCGAGCGCAGTATATGATGTTTGGGTGTTTTATGAGAAACCACCCAACTGTAAAAAATTATAATCCAAATTTGTCTTAAAAAAGTAACAGGAACAATTTGTGCAAATAAATAATATATTTTTGGAGTAATTATCTTGTACGGTGTATGTATTAAAGTTATTTGAAATTTATGTGCAAACTCAGAAATCATACCTAAATGAATTTTTTTTGCAAATTTGGATTACGCGGTTGCACAAAAATACATTATATATTTTTTACTTCACTTCAGATTAAATTAGTTTTTACAATTTGTTTGAAATTCTGAAGGATAGTTAATAAAATACCGTGGTCAAATCTGCCAGATGCTTTGGAGAAGTCAGTATACAGAGTGTCTCACCAGAAAATACATCGATCGATATAGGGAAAAGTACGCACCAGAAAATTTTGAAAATTTAGGGAATTACTAATGGTAGTGTGGTCAATCCAACTAAAATAATTACAAGCATCTGTCACTTCCGGTTATATCAGAAGTCGATAACAACTTGCTTATTTTAAATAGAATACCCTATATATTTTAGGGTTCTCGAAAAGAGCATAAAATTATGAGTCAAAATGCTTAAACCCAGCCGTTTCAGAGATATTGGACATTTTAAAAAAATTTTGACAGGTGTAATGGTTTACAATAACCTTTATAACTTTCTTCGTGTAAAATATACTCATTTCATTTTTGGCATGCAGAAAGACCATAAGGTGAGCTACGCTCTGCAGTTCCAAGAAATTCAATAATAGTATACCAAGTGTTCCATTTTTGACGTTACATCTTGTAAACTTCAATCCGCAAAAACTTGCTTCAAATAAGAACACCCTGTATCTTTTTACATCGTTATGTATAATTAAATTCCTCTTTTTCTAATATAAGCATTGTGGAGATTTAAGTTGCAAATTTTTGAAATATTTGCGATTTTCTTAGAAATTCAATAATTTTTAGTAAAAATTTTATCAAATTAGCCGTGATTTGAAAAAATCAGTAATGTCAGTCATTCTCTTATGTCAAAAAATGCCACCGCGTTTAAATTACACCCACGAGGACTTTTTGAATTTGTTTATTATTTATGGAGAATGTGATAATGTAACATCAAGAACTTGTAGTACATTTGTTACTCGCTATCCATAAAAACGGAAACCGTCACCAAACACTGTAGAACGCATACTGGATAATTTTAAAAACTATGGCTCTGTCAAGGCAAGAATTCAAAAGTGGAAGTCTATTGTTGATAACGAAAACGTAGAAATAGCAATTCTGGCATATTCTCATGCATTTTCAATGATGTCATTAAGCCAAGCTGCTCTGGAATTTGAACTATGCAAGGATTCAGTTCACAGAATCTAAATTAAACATAAATTTCACCCGTTTTCGTTTCAAATGTTTCAACGATTAAAAGAAACAGATTTCCTAAGAGAAAATTTGTATGAATTTATTCTAATAAGGCGAGAAGTCTTATTTGGGAAATATTATATAGTCAGATAGCTACATTTACCAAAAATGGACTTTTTAATCGACACAATTCACATTATTGGAGTGACTCGAATCCTCATGTGTTTAGGAAGCTAAATTTTCAAGAAAGTTGTCAGTTTATTGTTTACTGTGCTATAAGAAACGATAGAGTGGTGGCATTAAAATTTATGTATAGTTAATTTTTTGTTTTTGTTTTCTTTTTTTTAGGTGAAAGATATCTAAATATTTTACAAAATTTGAGTAATAACTATTTAGAAAACTTACCTCTCGCCGAACATAGAAACATTTTTTATCAGCACGACGATGCTCCCCCACATAACGCGTATTTGATAAATAATTTTTTACAAGAAACTTTTTACAATCAATGGATCGCCAATAACGGACCTTTCCTATGGCCTCCTCGCTCGCCCGATTTATCAATTTTAGATTATTTTATTTGGGGAACTATTAAAAATAAAGTTTATCAGAGCCCATTAACAACTATTGAAAATTGTATGCAGAGAGTAAGAAATGCATTTCTAAACTTATCACAGGATTCAATTAGAAGAGCTACCCATGAAGAACTAATCCGAAGTTGCGAAAAATGTGTCGAGGTTCGTGGGCGGAATTTTGAACAATTATTAAATTAAAATGGAATCATGTTTTTAGTTGATTTTATCTTAGCAATTTTAGTTTATGCAAAGTGTCTTCAATCCAATTAATAGGCATGTTACAGTGTTTAGTGTTATTTTCTGTTTTTGTGGATATCTAGTAACAAATGTACTACAAGTTCTTGATATTACTTTATCACATTCTTCATAAACAATAAACAAATTCAAAAAGTCTTCGCGGGTGTAATTTAAACGTGGTGGCATTTTTTGACATAAGAGAATGACTGACATTACTGATTGTTTTTAATTATGGTAATTTGATAATATTTCTACTAAAAATTCTTAAATTTCTAAGAAAATCGCAAATATTTCAAAAAAGTTGTAACTTAAACCCCCATAATGCTTATATCAGAAAAAAAGCAATTTAATTTTACATAATATTATGTAAAAAAATATAGGGTGTTCTATTTGACTTAAGTAAGTTTTCGCGGTTTGAAATATGCAAAATGTAATGTCGAAAATGGAACACTTGGTATACTATTATTGAATTTCTTTAAACTGTATATCTCAGCTCACCTTATGATTTTTCTGCATGCCAAAAAGCAAATGAGTATCTTCTACACGAAGAAGGTTATAAAGGTTATTGTAAATCATTACCTGTCAAAATTTTTTTTTAAATATCAAATATCTCTGAAACGGCTGGGTTTAGGCATAGGGTATTTGACATGTTTTTGACTCACAGCTTTATGCTCTTTTTTGAAAACTCTAAAATATATAGAATATTCCATTTAAAATAAGCAAGTTGGTATCGACTTCCGGTATAACCGAAAGTGCCAGATGCTTGTAATTATTTTAGTTGGATCGGCTACACAGCCGTTAGTAGCTCCTTAAATTTTCAAAATTTTCTGGTGCGTACTTTTCTCTATATCGATCGATGCACTTCCTGGTGACACACCCTATATATATTACATCTACTTGACTTTGCTGCTCTAATCTGGCACTGATATACTGGGATTTACACACAAGGTTTGTAAGTGTAGACCTTCCTTTCACGAATCTATGCTGCTCAAGCGATATCATTCCAGACACGTGATTGTATTAAGTTTTTCAATAAGAGCGCAAGATTTGAATTGCGCGCCAGTTTGGCTGTCATGATGTCACAAGATTATCACATACCAGATCGATAGGAGACAGATGGGAGTTAGTAAGCATGGAGCATTATACGACAGAATAACCCGTCTTGATTGTTAAACATTATTATCAAAATAGTGAAAGTTTGATTGACACGATTCGTAAAGTGCGTCCGATTTTCGGTCGAAATAATGTTCTTCATTCATCTACTGTGAAAAGAATAATCGAAAAATTCGAAAGTACTGGTTCGGTTAGTGATGTGAAACACACGACCCGAGTTCGTAGAGGTCGTTCAGAACAAATGTCACGGCAGTTCGCGAGAGCGTGGCGGAGAGTCCAGGGATGTCGATTCGTCATCGTGCATAAGAATTGGATGTTAGAACAGCCATTCTTCAGCGTATTCTCACTAAAGATTTGCATCTCCATGCCTACAAAGTCAAATTGACTCAACAACTGCCAACAGACCATGCACAGCGAAAAGAGTTCACTAACTAGATCCTTAAACAATAAGAAGTGAATGCCGATTTTGCGGACAAAATAATTTTCAGTGACGAGGCCCAGTTTCACCTCGATGGCTTCGTTAATAGACAAAACTGCCGCATTTGGGGCTCAGAAAATCCACGAATGATTCATGAGAAAGCAATGCATCCAACATGTGCCACTGTTTGGTGTGCATTATGGTCTGGAGGAATCATTGGGCCGTTTTTCTTCGAAGACGAGGCAAGTAATGCAGTAACGATGATGGCGAACGTTATCGTGCTCTGATAGCCCAGTTTTTTGTGTCTCAATTGGAAGATATTGCTCTCGACGACATGTGGTTTCAGCAGGATGGTGCCACTTGCCATAGCGCGCGTAAAACATTGACGGTCTTGCTCGAGTCTTTTCCTGGTCGTGTCATCTCTCGGTTTGGTGACCAGAATTGGCCGCCACGCTCCAGCGATTTAACATCTTTGGAATTTTGGCTGTGGGGTTATTTGAAGTCACAGGTTTATGCCAACAAACCCGCGACCACCGAAGCATTGAAGGCCGAAATTAGACGCTATATCAACAAAATAGCGCCACATGTATGCAACATCGTTATACAAAATTTCGCCAAAAGAGTACGGATGTGCCAGCAAAGCCGTGGCGGCCATTTACCACATGTGTTGTTCCATACATAACTCAATAAATATTTTATTGAACCTTGAAATATTGCACTCTCATTGAAACACCCTTTATATGATTGCGTGTAGAGTGATCTGCAGAATTACAAATGAAAGTTATTGGCTTATAATTATATAGTAATAAAACATATGGTTTGGGAGTATGATTAACAATAAATTTAAGCTTAAGTTGCTATTACGTGTTGAGAAAAGTAAATAATTTTGTATCTGCATCTGAATTTGTTAGAACACATTTCCAACGAAATCACTGTAACTAATTCTTTATATTGGACAAATGAAATATTAGTATTATGCACAATTAAAACATATAAAACTGTATAACGTTTTGGTTTGAAAATTTACATTATTGTTCAAAAATTGCAACAAGACCCTGTTCCATAACGTTGTGGAAAATTTGCCAAAACGAGTTTTCTCTGTGTAATTTAAATTAATTAGTGGATTTCCCTTTTCCTAACTTGTATCTGTAGTGTAGTGATTACATATTCGACTACAAGACTTTAACTGATACAACGAACATGTTTGTTATCGTAAATTGAGCAAAGAGAATTTAACATTACCTAAATATGCCGTAATGAGATGTACTACAGAATCGTAGGAGATTACTCCAGAAACATGTAATTTTAATATTTTGGATTCTCTGAAAGTTTTGGTAGTGCAAAATTTTTTACAATTAGAATATTTCGAAACTTGTTTCTAAAACTAGGGAATATTTTAAAAAATTGCAGCAATATGTAGAATATACCTTATACTATTGGCATAACTAGTTCATATCAAATGCTTCATTGATTTATGAAATATATCGTGAAATAAATAATAATATTTTTAAAAATATGATTCTCAATAAAATTATGCACTGTCTTTTATACAGGGTGTACCGGAAATAGATACAGATATTTGGCAGGTAAATACCTTGACAAAAATTAAGTAGGATTCCTTATATAAACTTTTTTAAAATTAACCCTTCTTGGGGAGTTACACCCCTATAAATGAGTGCATCAAAATCTAGTTAATTTTTTTTTCTCGAAACTGATTCAACGAGGAGTAAAGATTGGTGAACATGTTCTGCTCCTGGAAGATCTTTATGTGACATCTCAATCCAACCCGTCTTCTCTTAATGGAATGAAATAAAAAAAAAAAACTTCTGACGAATTGAATTTCTTTTAAAGAGAAAACCTCCATAGAAATCCTGATTCATTCACAAACTTTTTCACCTCTTATTCTATTTAACAAATAAAATTCTTTTTGAAAAATTGTAAGGATTGGTTTATTTCACTCGCTTAAGAGAAGACGGACTGCAGGCAAATACACTTACTGAAACGTTTTCATTGAATATGGACCATTCACACGTTACCCAGATCCAAAAAAAAAAATAGAATTAGATCAAGAAGGACTGATTTAAAAAAAAGTTTGTACGAAAAACCATATTTAATTTTTGTCAAGAAATCTACCTGCCTTAGCACTATTTCCGGAACACTCTATATATTATCTATGTGGGCTATGTCAATCCATATACCTTTCATACAAAGTTTCATTTCAATTACTTTTAATGTAATCGACTATACTAAACTAATAATAATAAAATAAATGTATTGCTTAATGATAGTCCAAGTCAATTTATAATTTTGACAACTTTTAATGCTCCACTAATCCTCCTTATACATATTCATACAAAACACAAAATTCCTAATTCTACACACAGAACATATTTTATTTATTAGTTTAAGTTTCATCCTCAGTCATTAATCAGATGATCCACCAAAACTGCTATCCTGCAAAGGACGTGGGAGTCCTGTGAATCCTATGGTGGTTTTAAGGGTCAAACTGTCTAGAGTACCAGCTGGCATAGCATAACGGTAAGCTGTGTATAATGAAACATATCTGTCAGACATTAAAGTAGTCCATGGCAAGGTTGATTAATCTGAGAAGCGCATAACCCCAATCAATAGAAACATAGACAGAAGGATATAAGGTCAGGGGTGGCTCTTAATTAAACACCAGTTACAAACTATGAGTCATTTCTATTATAACAATTAAATGAAAATTTAAGCATAAAAAAATAGGGATAGTCATATAAAAACTAAAAAGATTTAAAAGATTTTATTTTAGGGGTATATTAATATTAAAACGATAACTCATTGGTTAGCTTATTTATGCATATGTTGCGATCCCCGTCTACCACGATATAATTTTTGATTAAGAATTCACGAGATTATCCAATATCCCCTATTTTGATGACTCATAAATATGGAACCAATAACACCTATCTCCACGTCCACGTCTTTTAAATGTGTATCTGTGTGGAATGTTTAAATTCATAAATAATTTATATTTTTTTAATAAGAAGTTTACCAACTTAACAGTTAACTGATCGTCCTTAAGTTGATTTTACACCGTTGATTTAATACAAATTATCGATTTAAAGTATATGAGTAGATATGTAATGCCGGTTCTAAAACCGGAAGCGACTTGGATGGCCTCTGTCCATTGGGAGAGACCACAAAGTATAGAGGTACTTTATTACTGGTGAAGAGTTCTTGCAACTGAAGTCTTCGATGGCAGTCAATAGCTAGACAGTCTTCAGCAACACCCAGAGGCTGCTACAAAAAATTATCGGCAATGGCCGGAAGATGTAAAAGAAATGACGTCATGAATATATGGTGGATTTGGGAAAAGCGTACGCACTGATACTTCGAACTCTTGAGCTAGAGAGAGTTGTCGGCAATGACCGGAGGATGTACAGGCCTGTATCCATCGGAAGAGACCACATATACATTGCTAATAAAGAGCTGATTGGAAAGCATTTCGTGATTTTCCTTAGATAAAACATATAGTGCATATGCTAAGTAATATTTCCGTGATAGCACTGTTATTAGGAACCTACTAAACGAAGGCAGAAATATTTCCACCAAAGCTAGTCTTTATTTTGCTGTGTTAGGAAAAGAGTGAGACCAGTTTGGATGGCGAATGACCAATACAAAAAAGTATAGTTGTAATAATAGAATAAGAAATAGAATAATATGTAACACAAATTGCAACAGAATATTCTGGTCTACAGTAATTCTAATTTTGCTAACAGTTTATAACAATTACCAGTTACACAATTTCGATAGAGCCAGAGATAATGGTGATGTTATAAATGACCACAGTGAATCAATGTGAGTCACTGTTGATATATTTAAATATATTTTTTCTTTTCTAGACCGTTAATATCAAATAATATCTGACATAATTTTTGGGGGATTTCGGTCAGATATAACTAATTTTGTTTTGTTTTTCTAAAGTTTCGGTTTATTACACTATCATCACAGAAACTATTAATTATTAGATGTTTGTTTTAAATTTTGTTGCACGTTTGGTGGTATTTGATTTTCTGTTTTAACAAAACTTGCGTTACAACAGATATATAAATTACCGATTAATTTGTTACAATTTTAGTTTCCTTTCTGACATAAGATTTAACCACAAATATGATTAAGGCACGCAAAATTTTAAATTTGTATTGTTAAGTTGTTGAACGAAAATCACACAGTAAAATGTATTAAAGATTTTTTTAAGCATATTAAATATATGACATGAAAAGTTTAACCGCATAACATAATGTGTATGTAACGAGAATAATAATAAAATAACTTTATAGATTAAAATACTACAATGGCTTTTTGTTATGCATAGAGCAAAAAACGCATGTATTATGTAATGAAAATAAATAACTACAAAATATTAAATATAAAATATGCAGACAGTAGTAGCACCAGTTTTCTTTTATATCTACAGAGTGTCTAGGGGAACTGTAGAAAATTATGTAACTGGTGATTCTTCAATCAAGACGATTTAATCTAATTTACTCCAAAAAATGAACCTAAGGAAATCGGAACAAAAGATAAAATACAAAATAATTGTTACATTTCCGTTATTTCTTTAGGTATTAATTACACTTAACTGGTTTATTATTAATCGTCCCTAAGACAGGAAGTGTCTGCAAAGAATTAAATTTCATAACACACATATATATATATATTTTTTCATTTATTTAACGACAGCCTATTACCAATGCCAGTCACCGACACCAGCAGATAAGCTCATCAGTGCATATAAACATTTGCATCCCAAATCAGGAAAATTTTTCCGAGACTTACTTTTTTCTGGGATATGTGATCAAATCTCCGATACACGGAATCTAAATAGAGTCTTACATCCTGGTGAGTACCTTGTGTTTTATTTATTTTTGGTTTTACTAGACAGAATAGTTGAAATTAAAAATAACATTATTAAGTCAGATGTACTGAACATAATGTCCATATTATCTTTTTTTGTAATCCAAGTTTCAGCGTTTTGGCAAATAGCCGGGAAAATAATTGTTTAAAAAGATATATGTTATACTTATCTGTGATAAGATTTGTAAAAGTTAGTAAATAATAATTATCAAAAAATTTTCAGTTAATATTATTTTTCATTCCACTCTATATTTCAACTTTTACCAAGAAGAGGAACTTAATTTGTTTTTAAATTATTTTATTTGACCCAAAGGGGAATTTCCACTATATAATTTCAATTATTCTGTTCTCTGAAGCCATTAATGTTTATTACATTAAGGTTTACAAGTTTGGTATTTTGGATTCTTTAAATGTGCTGGCTACCCTGATGAAGCGATGCAAGCTGAAACACGTGTCGGTAGATATTTTAAAGTTTTTTTAAAGTGAGTGTCAATTGGTGAGTACCTTGTGTTTTATTTATTTTTGGTTTTACTAGACAGAATAGTTGAAATTAAAAATAACATTATTGAGTAAGTTGTACTGAACATAATGTGCATATTATCCTTTTTGCAATCCAAGTTTCAGCGTTTTGGCAAATAGCCGGGAAAATAATTGTTTAAAAAGATATATGTTATACTTATCTGTGATAAGATTTGTAAAAGTTAGTAAATAATAATTAGCAAAAAATTTTCAGTTAATATTATTTTTTCATGCCACTTTACATCCTTCTTTGAAAATTGCGAAGAATTATGTGTCAACTTTATCTTTAAAACTAGGTGTCTCAGAAACGGCAAAATTTCGACACACTCTAAATTAAACTTAAAAAACATTATTCAAAAATAAAAATTAAAAATCTAAATACTGGAATGGGCACCAGTAGTATAGATATGCCGACTCTGTGCACTGACTACTATTACCAGTGACCCTGGGGACGTATGCGTGGACGGGTGGAACTAAGAGTGTGTATCTGACTTGTTCGAGCTGCTTACGAGTAAATTGTCATATACCGATGCAGACATACTACATGTTATCCTTGTAATAGCAAACACTTTCACTGGTCAGATGCACACTCTTAACTCTACACCCTTACCTATTATTTTACAATTAGGTCTACGTCTGTAGCATAGGGCAAAGCCTCTTATATTCTCCTCCCCTTCACCCTGATACTAACACCTAGTTCTTAGATTCTACGAACGCCCACGGGCGTGCCCTAGAACCACTGATGATAATGGAGACGGGATGTTGGTAGTTGGTTTTGTGCCAGAATTGGCACATCGATGCTACTGGCTTACATTTTAACCTTATCTAAATATGTTTCACATATCAATCAGATCCGATGGACAGTGTCAACATTATTTAGGAAAAATTTACCTATAGAGAGTATTTGAGAGACTGTAGGTCCGTAGAAAATATTTTTGGACCCATATTACGGAAAACATTTTACTATTATTTTTAAATCCATTCCCTTATACAAATAACTGTCCGACAGTTAAATTACCTTCCACTAATAAACCATCTGATGCCACTGTTTTGTAGATACTTCCATCGTGTACTAAAAATCAATTGCAGTTATTTGATCTAAAGGGCATGGACAATTCGACGTCTCTTTAAAATTAATCTAAATTCATAAATGAAATGACATGTCACTTTTCTAATCCATATTACATTTAACAACTTCTGTTTCGTTTTATACAAGTAAATCACTTTTAAGTAACTATAAGCAATAATTTCAACAGTTTAATTAGAACCTAAATTACAAGTACACAACGTAATACACACATATTTCAGCTTTTCTCATTAACAGAAGATAAAGCAGTCGACTGAAAGCGCAATTTATTCTAGACCGTAATGCACAGATCAAAGGCAAATCAATTACTATACTCTAAAATTGAAATCTGTAATCTATGTTCAGCAGCGCATAGCAAAAAATTGTTAATACCAACAATACTCTAACAACGTGCTTTATTACAATATTTTCTACAATGTAAAATATTGATTTCGTCCTCATCTCCACAAATAGAATTTATGAACTGCATTAAATCTGAAAAGAAAGCTATAATAACTTCGTTGATGTTCATGGCAGGTTGCAAATTAAACATAATTTTCGCTTTATATTTGTTTGAAAATCCATCGGAACGATTTATTGCAATGTTTCTTTCTCATTTTCTATGTTATTAGGGGTTAGTATTTCAGTATTTTATCTGTCGTGGCTAGGACGGAAAGGTCGCAGATATTGTTTGGAATTTTTATTTATACAATAGGATCTGACCCTTCAAAAGGCAGTTCCAGGGAAGTATTGGACCTAGTATAATAACTGCTTCCGTTTTTTTTCAAATTTTGCTCATATTTTCTCTAATATAAGTATAATGAAGCTTTTTCAATAATCCCAAAAGGAGTTAAATATCAGACAAAATTAGTATTAATACGTTATTTTCTTCCAATGAAATGGTATTAAAGAAAATTAAAATTAAACGAATTGCAAACAGATACAGGAGATAAAAAAAATTAATAACGAGTGTTTCCCCCTTTGCTCTTATAACATTTCAACATCTTCGTTTCATTCGCAAAATTAAAGAACTTATTTGGCTGTCTCTATTTTATTCCTTTTTCAACCAAACATTGAACCAACGCATTCTTGTAAGTTAAAGCCTTTATAGTTTTCTATGTATATCAAATATATGTTCAAATGGTTTTAAGGATTGTATTGTCTGAACGTTATTTGTGGCATTCTTTATTTTTTTTTTTTATTTGGAACTTACTACCACATGAATAATTCTTTATTATGTATGGCCAAATTATTAGACTCATCTTGAGATTTCATGTTAAATCAAGTTATTTTCAAAATAAGTGAGCCATTTTCATTTAAATACTTATCAGTTAATCTATATATATATATATATATATATATATATATATATATATATATATATATATATATATATATATATATATATATATATATATAATATACATAAAATAATTACAAAAAATTTTACAAAAATTAATATTTTGTCAAGCCACTCTTGGCTTTTAATAAAGCCTTCGAGGCATACTCTCAATGCATCGAGGAGCGATTTCCTGCAATTTTTCATTGTGGTTCCAATGTTGGATGATTTTCTCTATCAGGTTCACCTTTGTTGTAATGGTTTCCTTCCCCAATTCCCTTCTAAGACACTCCCAAACATTCTCTATGGGATTCATGTCCTGAGAGTTTCCAAGCCATCGCAAAACCGGAATTCTGTTGTCATCCAGGAATTTTTTTATTGATTTTGCAGTATGGCATGGTGCACCATCTTGCATAAATATTTTAGGACCATCTTGGAACCATTCCTGCAGTTGGGGAATCATACGGTCCTGTAGAATCTTTTTATATTGGTCCTGACTCATGGTGCCTTCGGCGAAGTAAAGGCGTCCCATACCTTTCTCACTGATTACAGACCATACCATAACCGATGTTGAATGTTTTATAGTTTTGATCACACAGTCAGGGTGGTACTTTTCACCAGGTCTTCGTTTTACGTACTGTGATTTGTCAGTGAGAATTTGAAATATGGATTCATTACTGAAGCAAACCTGTAAAAACGTTACGGCATTAGCAAGAAAAAAATTTCAAGATATGTTCCGTCCATGGGGTACTTACTATTTTCCAATCATCTAGAGTAAAGTGCCTGTAAGAATTGGCCCATTGATATCTGGCTTTTACCATTTTTTTCCGTCAGTTTTTGCTTCTTGACAGGTCTTCGATTTTTGAAACCAATGTCGTACAGATTTCGACGGATAGTCCTTTCGGACGGTGTACACCCAGACTCTTCAAACTATTTTTTGTACGTTCCTGCGGGACATCCTTTCATTTTCCAAAACCAAATTTTTCAAAAATCTTTGCCCCCTGGGAGTAATAATTTTTTTTTTTTCTGCCATATCGTCCTTTCCGCTGTGGTCCCGTAGGCTCCATGGTCCTCAGTTTTTCTGCAATTCTTCGGACGGAAGCTTGGGAAACTTCACAGAACCTGGCAATTGCTCTTTGGCTGTGCTGTGAATGCCTCAAAAGGGCTGTTATCTGCTCAATTTGAGCAGGAGACAGGTCTTTACCTTTACGCATCTGTTAGAAGACAAAAAAAATGTTTGGAACACTTTATCACAGGCAAATCTTGAAATATTTATATTTAAACTATTTATTAAGAAATATCCATGTTTATAATTACTTACTGTGTTAAAAGAATGTTGAAAAATATTCAAATCACTTGATAATTAATTAATTAACCGACCAACTAATAACAAGACATAAATGTAACAGATCTGACATTTGACAGCTTGTTGATAATTGTGAGTTTTTCATTCAGAAAACAACAGAATACAATATCATGCCATTGAATAACTCGTAAAACACATGTATTTAACTGGATGCATAACCACCGAGTCCATAGAATTCGTAAAATTTAAATTACTTGGAGTAAAGCAAAAAATAAGAGGTAAGTCTAATAATTTGGCCAGGGACGTAAGTTAAAGCCTTTATAGTTTTCTATGTATATCAAATATATGTTCAAATGGTTTTAAGGATTGTATATTGTCTGAACGTTATTTGTGGCATTGTTTAAGTTTTTTTACTTATTTGGAACTTACTACCACATGAATAATTCTTCATTATCTAAAAAATATAGTTAGTTACCCAGTATATTACTGGAAAAATAAACCTCTGCTGCAAAAGATTAGTCAGAGTGTGTTTTTTGACAAATAGTATGAGACACAAGGATAATAAAATAATTCCCTAACGTTTATATTATTATTTTTGTCTCATATTAGTTGTCATAAAACACCCTTTGACTAATCTTTTGACGTAAAGTCACAAGCGCAGTAACATACTGGGAAACTAACTATATTCTTTAGATAACGAAGAATTGTTCATATGGTAGTAAGTCCCAAAAGAAAAGAAAAATACAGGATTGTGTGTTGGGCATTCCGTAACATCCACATTGATTTGGTCAATGTATCCTCCCAGGATTCTTGCATTATGTGGTCGAAAATTATATGGTCGAAAATATAGGTAAGTGAAGTAGACATTATTCATAGTTTTGATGCCAAGTAAATATCTCACGTTTCGTATATTTTGTACAGTTTCGAAGTCAATTTTTGTAGTTAGATATCGCAAATAAGTTTTAGACTTGAGAAATTTTGTGTTCGACGCTTTAGTGTTTCCTCATTAATTAACCATTTAGTAATTAACATTGAACTGCCCGTAAAATTAAGTGTAATCTGAATCTCCCCTCGCAAGAAATCAGAAGAACGGCTAGTCATCCTGATTCCAGCCCTCGTTCAATCCGGTGGTTTTAGAGAGCTCTCACAATAAAACCACCCCACTTCAAGAACTATAGTCAGGGGTAAGAAGTGCATTGCATTTCTTAACTAACCGTCCAACGCCACCTACAGTCCATTGCCTAACTATTTGAAGCATTATTTTTGTGGTTTCGCTACAAAATTACTGAAAAGTAACTACAAGTGTCTAAGCAATTACAAGAAAATGAAAACCTTCCTAACACGTGGAAACTAAACAGGGGACCTATTAAACTGAACAATTTACCATTTATCTCTGAAGATTTCTTTTTGAATTTACTTACCTCGTATGATATTAGATAGAGAAAAATATGCTCTGTTCAATGGTAAACAATATAAGGTTTAGTGGCGCCATCACTACTTGCTACAGATTGTAAAATGTAAAGGTACCAACATTACCAAAAACCAGTTAGCCCTTTACAAGGAGTAAAGGGGCGTCTTTAGGATCACTGGAGGGTAAAAACTAGAGGTAGAAGTAAATCTCCTCTCTGCTTTTGCTACTTTTACTGAGTTAACCGATATATGTATCATTTATCTACCATTAACAAAAAACACGTTTTTGTGTAATAAATGTTTCTGAATTGCGAGATATTTTTAGATTTTCTTAGTAACTGTATTTTTAATATTGTTACCAATAAGTTCGAAATTTAAAAAAATCTTGTTAAAGCTTTGTACAAGGAGATAAGAAAAATAGGCTAAATTTATGATTATATTATTATGCTCAATATTTTTCGACTACCGTGTATAAAAGTAATTGAGGATTATTAAACGATTCTGTCAAAGACTTTTGGTTTCACATAAAGAAATATGAATGCTTCTCATTCCCCGGGGATTGTCCGCTTCATTGCATGTACCATATTTTATACAGTTTAACAAAGCTTAATCTTCTTTTATTACGAACCGACTTTGATAATGAAACGTGATGGTAATATGTACTTACCAATAACAGTAAGATTATATCGGAAACTGCGGGTCTGTGCATTGCGGAAGTCTACTCTGCAGCGGTAGACGTCCTCGTCGTGACGCCGGATGTCGTCTATGACGAGCTGTGCGGGCTCGGATACTGTCCGGAAGTAGGCCCTGGATCCAAACACTTCCGGATTAGACCAGTGACGTGCTTCAGACAAGGGTTTTCCACGTACGTCAAAACTGAAACAAAATTATATTATTGTACGAGATGAATAATAAAAGCAAAATTAACTGGAGAGAACAATTTATTATACAGGGTGTAACATAATTGAATGTCATAAATAAAGGAGCGTATTTCTTGTTTAAATTTATGAATATTTTGTCACATAAACATTTGTTTTTAGAGCCCTCGTTTCCAAGATAGAGGGCATTCAGTTTTAAAAAAATAAATAAATAAATAAATAAATAAATATCCTTTGCACAAATGAAGATATTCAACGTGTAAAAATTAATCTTCAACTTTAATTAGTGACGGTTTCAGGAAGATTTATGGCACGCCGCGGAAAAAATGTTTTTTTTTTTGCAATTTTTGGATTAGAAATTTAATTTTGAACAAAAATTATCGCCTGACTTTTTTGCCTAATTTGTTTCTAATAGTGTACAAAATTAAAAATTCAAGAATAATCTTAAAAAATAGAGGTTTTTTCAAATAATTCATTAGAAAAAATTATAATAAGTGCTTCACATGTTGCCAATTTTGATTGACACATATCTCTATGCTCTTTTAAAATGAGGCCATTTAGTGGGACCATTTCTTCCAATCCATTGAAGTGGGTAAATAGTATTTTAATTTAATAGTATTTTTTGTAAATTTTCTTGCTGTTTTCGTTGTTCGACAAGCAATAAAACCTCAGATTAGTATAAATAGTCTTAAACGAACATTTATCGCACTTATCGATCGTCAGTTATCATTTGTATTAAAATTAAAATATTTCGAGTTTTACAAAATGAATTTTAATAAAGCGGAACTGGTAGACATAACTTATGTTTTGGGTGATTTTGACAGAAATTGTTTGCTTGCCAATAGAATTTATAAGCAAAGGTATCCTGAAAGAAAGATTCCTGATATTAGCAGCTTCCAAAACCTTCTCGATAGATTTGTAGAAACTGCAAATGTCGAATATAAAAAAACTGAAGTGAAGTGTTGTGAACAAAGAAAATGAGTTTTCTGTGGTGCTGGCAACGGTTGAGAATCCCTATATTAGTCAGGGTGAAGTGAGCTCATTAGTAGGAATAAGTCGAACCTTATTAAAAACAAATAAGTTTTACGCATATCATATTCAAATGCACCAGGAACTATCTGAAAACGATTTTCAAAGGCGTCTACAGTTTTGTAATTGGGCCAGAGATAAAATGCAAGATGCCACCTTCTTCAGTAATATTTTATTCATTGGTGAGGCAACTTTTCACAAAAATGGATTTGTTAATAGGAACAATTTGCATTATTATGCTTCGGAAAATCCTCACTTTTTTAGGCAAGTTGATAACTAGTGCAGATGGTCTATAAACATTTGGGGAGAAATTATTGGAGAACACGTAATATCACCACATTTCTTTGGTGGTACATTGGCTGGAGCTATTTATCTTCATTTTTTTGGAAAGCTATTTATGTCATTTACATGTCACATTTACATAACATGGCGCAGTCGGTAGGATAAAATGAGAGGTACATTGGCGAAGGCGAAGAAGAAATGAGAGTAAAAACGTGCTAATAGAAATAAGAGACTGTGTGTGTAAAAAAGTGATTAATGATACAATTACATTAATTATAAATCATAATCTGAAAATGGGTGAATTGATAGGATTAAGTCCAATGTCTATGACTGGCAATTTATCAGAGAAATGGAAACTATGGAGGCAACGTTTTGAAAATTATTTGGTAGCGATGGAAATATGTAAGAAAAATGAAGAAACGAAAATAGCCCAATTGTTATATTATATTGGAAATTAAGGTTTTATCATTTATAATATATCTACATTCAGTGTCGTAGAAGAGAAAAAATTAAGTGCAGTTATAAAAAAGTTTGAAGTTCATTTTTGCCGGGAAAAAACTTGAACTACGATAGATTTAAGTTAATCACACGTAAACAAATGCCTGTTGAATCAATCGAACAGTTCTCTACAGACTTAATAATTATAGCTAATGGATGTGAACTTCGTGATTTAAAAGACAGTTTAACAAAATGTGTATTAACTTTTGGTTTACGAGATGAATCGTTAAGAATAAAATTATTAGAGTCGTCATTAGATTTAAATGATGCAATAAAAAGTGCGTGGCAGTCGAAGAAACTCGTGAACAATCATCAACAATGTCCACAAATGATTCAACTAAGTAGTGGAAGCTGTTAATAAATGTGCACAACCTAAGCGACGTGGTGTATTTTCATCAGCAGGCAGCAGGAGCCAATTTCAAAACCAGCAGGCTAGGATCATGCCCATACAAAAAATTTCTAAATCACATCCTTGAAAAATATACAGGGTGTTCCATTTGAAAAAAATTGAGAAATTTCAATTTAAAAAGTTCTTGAAAAATAATTTTTGGCCACCCTGTACATTTTTGGGAAGTAAAAATGATTCAAAAGCATTAATTAGATGTCTCGTAACAAGTATTCACATAAATTTTTCTTGAAACTCATTTGGTGATTTTTTCAATATGCATCTGCAGATGACATTTCAACAAAAAAATTCATTACATCCAAGTGGTTGGGAGATAGTCAATAATAATATAGGAATGAATAGATTTTAGAAAGAGGCTTCAAAAAATGTACTGATATACATAGCATTCCATTTAAAAAAAAGGCACTTGATCATGTAATTTCGTCTTGGCTGTATATCGAAGATAATTTCCAGTTATAGACTTTTTTATCTAGTTTACATGTTTTTTTTTAAATTTGTTGCTATCGTAGAACTCGGGATATCGAAGTCCGACACACTATTGCCCCACCCTGTATATTTAAATATTGCATCGATCTCATGCTTCACCATCTTCCGCTGAACGACCTGCCTCTTCTGAAGTACGCCTGTCGTTTTGCAATTTTTTTTACAGTCGGGCCAGGTTTGGGCTGGAAATCAAACAAAAAAAGTTGAATCTCTCATTCCTTCAGTTATAAACGGTGGCAAGAAACTATCTAGACCTATGGGCGGCAAAATTGTAAATGTATTTTTATTGGCTAGCAGGTGGGCATCAGGGTGAGACATTGATTTTTTGGGTGTATCTGGTCTTTATCTCTAACGGAATTTTGGCTAGAATTCCTTAGTTTACATACAAGAAGCCACTTTTGTTCTATCATTTTTCCCTTGAATGTCAAAGTATGCATCTAGGTAGAAACTGCGCAACTTTAGTTACTACCAAGTTTAATTTAAACTTTTCCAAGTTCAATGTTTTTATCTGTTGATATATTTAGCAACTTTTGAACAGTACGCAACTCAAAGAGTAGCATTTGGTTTTGGAACATCTAATTTTTTGTTATTTCAACGTTGTTCAGACATTGAAGTAACGCAAATTTCGCTATTTCCTTATTGCCCAATTTTAGAAGTGTACAAATGTACGAAAACCATTCATCATACAAACTAAACCATATAAATGAAAGAAAAAATGATATCTATTAAACTGTGGTTATGTTTTATACTGGATACTGTACGACTCAAAATCTTTTAATAGTGTTATAGATTCCAAGCGTTCTTCATGGATAATTATGCATTTGTTAAATATCATAATACAGGTGAAAATTTGTCTCAAGTCATGTCCTTTTAATTGTATTCCAAATTTATTACGTGTACATTCTGGAGTTCTTTTATAAATATGATTTATGAAGGAGTAGAAATTCTATATTGTTGAACTGTCCCTTGTATTATTCATTGGTGTAATTTTCTTAATAATGTAAATACAGGCAGAAACTTGTAGGGCGGACAAAGCAGCATCTGTTGTGCACGTATGAAGGGTGACAGATGGAGTGTCGGGCGAAGTAATAGCTCGCCGTCGCCTGTGACGTACAGCGTGGTCTAAAACTTAGTTACTGTGGAGAACGGGTAATGCATCAACCACCCACCTCAAGACAAACGGATGCGTCTTACACCACCAAAAGTCCAGCAACTGTTATTAGGGCTGCTTCCTGCTAATGTAATTACTATATACTGCTACTTTGAAAGGCAAGTTAGGTAGCAAATTTCCTAAGTATTATTCTCGGTTATTTGTAAAATCAGGCCTCTAAAAGTTACATTGTTATTATCTTGTTTTCATGTATACATATTTCTTTCAGCTTTCAAATTGACTCGATTAGTATCTTAATTATTAATATTCTTTCCTCAGTTTCGAATTATTACGAAGAAACTATGTTTTGTAAAAAAAATATTTAAAATATTATATAATTTATGCACAGAAGTGTGCCGCAATATTGTAAGTGCTGACACTGAATGAAAAATTTCTGAGGTGCAAGAGTTGAACATTTTTCCAAATTCTTGTTTTCTAAATGTGATATATTTTTAGAACTCAAGATGGAAACGAATACCACATTAGCCAAAAAAATAATCGCATACTTACAATAGTAATTTTTCTACGGCCACAATTAAAAGTAGTTTATTTTAACGTCTGTTGTCAGTGTTAAAAATGCCATAGCACAGCTATTCTCCTTTCCTATGGGAAAGACAGGCAAATTGGAAATCGGTTCTGGGATTCACGGAGATTCACAGAAATTTTCTAATCGTCACTGTCGTAGAAAAACTTGTGTATTAAACGAGTGTTAAAAGTGATTTTATTTTCATCGTGTGGTTGCAACACTCGGCTTTGCCTGGTTCGCAAACTTCTCCCCACATAAAATAAAATGAAACTTTTAACACTTTTCATAAATAGTTATTTTTTTAAACTGTATACAAACAATATTTCATATCAGTTCTTTTACAAATCCGACAGCATATAAGCAACATACATATTTTAAAAATTACAGTGTCGAACAACAGGAGACATTTTTAGTTGATGGCGTCCATTTAGGAGGAGATATACAATTTAGGTTGTTGAAACTTCGGTATGCTGACGGGTAGGGTCCATAGATGTTGACGCGAAACTCTGGATTACTCTAGCTAAAACCATTATAGAGTGAATACTATACAGGGGGGTTTGTAGGATTATCAGTGTGAAAAAATCGGATTAGGATGGCAAGATCCACACATATTAATATACAACGTAAGTACAATCCGCAGATGTCCGATCAAATAGTTAGAAATCGATCCATGAGTTTCGTTTGAGAACTAGATATTCCACAAGACACCTTCGATTGGTGAAAAGACTTGATTTTGTCTAAGCGCAGGTAATATGAGTACGATATCAATAGGTATAACCTGGCTAATATAGCGGTGTCACAGATGATATAGCATAAATAGAATAAAAATATATGATTGATAGTTGATGAAATGATGGATGTAAAAGGAAATAACGCGGCAAATGTTGTAGAATGCGTCTTGCAACCAGATGGATCGTCATCACCATATTTATACTTGTTAGCAAAAGATTGAAAACTAAATGAGGAATTATACAACAATTAGGTAGTACATCGCTTGCGATAATGATATAGGTACCCCTGGTAGTCCAATGTCCTTCAATTTTTTTAAGACGGGTAGATTTCGGTGAGTAGAGTGAGCACATAAATTTGTGCCATGTGCCGAACACTTTCTATATATTTGTATGATATATACCGTTACATGTTTGCTATCCACACAAACACCTATACTCGTAGATTCATTAATTGAAAGTCCAGGTAACACTTACTCACTACTTTATTTACTAATTAACAATTAACATCAATAGAATAATTACTGTCTTAACTATAATCACACTTGAACACTTATAAGTATGCTTTTTATTTCTTCTTTACTCGTTCACGTTCAAGTTAAGACTGAGTCTCGGCCCATCGTGCGTCTTATTTATACATCCATTCACACGGTCTAGAATATTCCAGAATATTGCCGGCCGTTTTCGTACAATTCCAGTCTCATCTAACCAGTCGACACAGTCCAGTGGCGTAACACTGCCCCCCCTTAAGCCTGAACGACCCGATCAAGCAATTCATTGTTCCCTGCATACTTGGCTAGTATCTCTATATGCACCACCTTCATCTTGGATTTTGGACTTTGCTGAATTCTATATTCAACGTCGCTTAGTCTGGTGACGACAGTGTAAGGACCTTCTCAGGGCGGTGAAGCTTCGGGTACCTAACTTTCTTTCATTCTGTGTTATATAGCCAAACCAATTCTCCCACCTGGTACCCTCTTGAATTAGCCTTAAGATCATAATGAACCTTCATACGGTCACTTATTATTGCAATTCGCTCAAAACAAGCCCTGGCGTTATATTGCTTATTTCTTATTTGTGGCCCCATTCTTGTCACGCAAACTTCACTTTAACGGCACCAAGCCTCCACATCTTGACGACTGTTTACCCAGTAGAAACGTTCTCTTACTTTTGTCAAGGTTTTGTTGATACCAAAATGTCCGCCAGACGTTTCATTATGCACTTGCTGAAGTACATTTGCTACGTGACACCTGGGGATTACCAATTTCAAAGTAACTTTCCTCCCACTGGGACTTTCCCACGCTCTTTTCAGCAGTCCATCCTCTAGGGAGCCCCATTGTACCTATAAAGCTCTCAGCCCCACTGATTTATTTGAAATGTCCCTTCAATCGGGTCGGGTTCCTCTTTCTTTCCATTTCAGAATAGGACCAGTTTCCTTATCGTTTAACTGCGCTTCCCTTAACGACTCTTTTGTCCAATAATCCGGAACATCAATCTTAACGGTATTCATTATTTGTACATTTTGCTGTTTTTCCTCACGGTGGCAAGGCTTGCAGTCTTTCTGATCCGATCTTTTGGAAAGGCCATCTGCTATATTCGCCGAAGTACCAGCTTGCCAGTTTTCCTGCGGCTTCTCCATTACTACATTTACTTTCTCAGGGCTGCGTTGACGACAGTTACTCTGAATATGGCCCACTCTGCCACACCTATAACAGCGCATGCCTCCTCCATTCTGTCTCCCACTACTTTGCTGTTGGTTTTGTCTCTGCTGGAGTTTAGAGTTTATCAGCAGTTGCATGATCTTTTGTACTTGACAGTTCCTCTTAATATGGCCCAATTTGCCACACTTGTAACAGCGGATACCTCTATTCGGGCTTCCGCTATTTTGTTGTTCTCGTCTTGTTTGGGAATTCATCTTTGTCAATATTGTACGATCAACTTTTGTAACTCGGTTAATACGACTTGCATGGTTTTATCTGCCGGGGTCTCTTCCACAGCCATGGCTCGCACTCTCTGGTCTGATTGTATGGTATCCTCATAGGCAGCCTCAATCTCAAGGGCATGTACTAAAGCCTCAGTACTTCGTTTGTGCCTGGCTAACTTAAGGATTCGCCTAATCTCCTGGTCTCTTACTCCATCAATAAATGCACCAACTGCTAATTGTTGTTAAATCTCCGGTGCATCAGGATAAGCTAGATGGACTAATCTCTCTACAGCAGCCTCGAACTCCTGGAGGCTTTCTCTTTAGTTGAGCGTGATATACTTGAGCGAGATGTTGGCCGCCATATCTTAGAACTAAAATATGGTACGCTGCGTAACACTACAGTTAATTTTATTAAATACAATGACATGCAACTATCAATTCTGTATACTTAGATTTTTTTTTCAGTTTTGTTAATATCTCATTTACACATAGTATCTACTGAAATTGTACCGTTAAAAGTATTAAATATCAATTCCTAGTATACTAAAATGATATAAATCATCTTAAAATATTTTAAATCATAAAGAACTAGTGTAAAAGCAATTATTCCTCATAAAACAGATATCTGAATGTAGGTAATCGTGATAATATAGAGATGAAGAACAATAAACTCGGATACCGCATTGACATCAAACTTTTGATGTTACTTCAATTAAGTGAAGAGTTAAAAGTAAACAGAAAACAGTATACTGCAAAGTTTTTATTTCAATCTTCTACCAATAGTAACACAATCTGCAATTTATTTAAGCTTATTGACATAACTATTGTCCAGTGATTCAATAATACAACGTCGATATAGGAAGGTATTTTATTGGTAAATGTGACAAGTATTGTTAATATTTATGTACCATTTCATGATTGCATTCGTTAAACCGGTTAATGTGATTTATATTAGATTGTAATTATCATATCGTGCCCTCATATTATGTCCTACAAATGTAACATAAATCTATTACATGTTATTTACTATCGTGATTATATACAACATACGATGCATTTGGTTTGCAGGGATAACGCTTTCCCAATACATATCGATTTGCAATTTGGAACATGACATTACAATGACAATGGAATACTTTTAAACTAAAATGATTACGTTTTGAGGTTCTATTGTTGTCGCTCAATATTTTTCGAAACGTTACTTGTGACATATATTTAATATTTGTTTATCCTTACTGGAATCTGCCACCACATAGGCATTTTCTCAGATTAAAAATTGAAAGAATGTAAACAAATATGGTGTAACTAGTGTAAAGGGTGTAACCTCCCAATGAGGCAGTAAATGAGAAGAGTTGGCATCACTTTTAAAAAATTACACTTTAGTGTAGCCATAGATTAAAACATACGTAGATAGTTACTCCTTATGTAAATATTTATCGCATAAAAATCTAGACGTCAATATTTTTATACCTCAGTATTTGTTAAAAGTGCGTTACCTCTCACTATCAGTAAAGCTATTCACACTCCTTTTATGATTTTCTGAGAAAATGTGTTCATTAATATTTGTGTTACATGCCTAAGAAAGTACTTTGTCACAGCTACTGTAGTATAATCGTATACCAACAATTTGCAATTCCGAGATAACTAATACATTGAGAATATAACATTTGTGTAATATATTAAAAAAAATTAATAAAATATCTTAGGTACAATTAAATTAAATTAAATGATACTAATTAACTAATCTTATCATATCATATCTATTAATTTCTCTTTTAAATGTATTCAGTTTTTTAATTTGTTTTAGATTGCCAGGGAGAGCATTAAACATTATTAAACCTTTAAAAAATAGATAATTTTGTATAAAACTATTTTATCTAAAATGTATATAAAAGTCATTTGTCTTGTGTTATGATTATGTTTTTCGGATATATGTGATACGCTCTTTGCAAGTATTCAGGCAACAGACTTTCTCTTATTTTAAAAATAAATGTCAATGTATTGTAACATATTCTTTGTTCTACCGACATAAACTGTAGTGTTTCTAACCTGTATCGTATAGGAGTATATCTATTACATTTTAATATAAGACGCATCGCTCGATTCTGAAGTTTTTGTAAAAGTTATATATTCGTCTGATTTAAGGAAAATAAGATGGAACCACAATATTCAAAATGAGGGGAAATAATACTTTTATTTATAGTTATCCTTGTAAACATAGATATCATTATTTAATCTAGACAAAAAAATTTTTTTAAGCTATTTTTTTTATAGAATAATTAAATATGTGCTTTCAGATTGAGTTTATTATCTACTATTACTCCTAAGTATTTAATTTCGTCAACTTGCTCTAACCTCCCACCACTCACATTAATATTTAGATTTTGGTCTACCTTACTACGAACACTATTTATTAACATACACTTGGATTTACTGGATTTTGATTTCAAACTATTAAATCACATCCACTTGTCTATCCTGTGTAAGTCCTCATTCAAATTGTCTTCAATTGCTTTAATATCTTTCCCACTTCCAAATACTAATGTATCATTAACAAACAAATTTATGGAGCAGTTTTTTATTGCAATTTTTATGTCATTAACAAACAAACTAAACAGCACCGGACCCAATACTGACCCTTGTGGTACTCCATATTTCATCTAAATATAAGTTTTTGAAAACATTCCGTCATATAACTTTGGAAACATTTTATGACCGTTCCATTCAGATCATACCTTTTTAATTTTTCTACTAATCTTGCACGATTTATTATTTCAAATGCCCGTTTGAAATCAATAAAGACTACACCCACGGCACATCCTGTATCAATACTTTCCTACCAATTCGATATTATGTTTGGTAAAGATGTCTCGCAAGAATTACTTTTACGAAATCCTGATTGTTCTTGTACCACTGTCTTATATTTTTCAATATGTTTAAGAAATACCGATCGGCTCTACAATTTGCGTTGTTGATACATATGACCCGACATTACGAAATGTGCTGACGAACTGCATGTACTCTCCCCCTTCACTTTATTCTCAGTTGACCCACATCGCAGGTATCTACGTAAATTCCCAGAATTATTAGAGTGTAGTGCACCTGTAAAAGAATTTATACGTTTTTATTTAATGTGGTACGTTTTTCAATTAAATTCACTATAAATTTCTGTCGTTTGAGAATATTTCAGTAGATGTTTACAATATATTATAAAAGTCGTCACTAAAACCGACACCTACCGTCCGAGCTCTAGTTAATACACTCTAAAAAGCCGTACTCTTGCAATAAATAGAGGGACTCAAAGCAATACTAAAACCCTCAATGATGTATATTAAAAGAGTTACCACAATGACGAATTTTTCTTTGTGCTGTAACTGAAAAATCAAATGGAGTAAGCACATCAAAACATAGATATTACTTCATGTTTGATGATAAATATTACTTTATGTGGGAAGTACATGTATTTAATAATTGTAGATGAAATAATGGACACCATGACAGACATATTGGCTAATTTTAGTAGGCTCATTGAAAGAATAGTTATTTATAAAACATAAAACATAAACACCACATAAATTAGACAGCCCCAAAATCCAAATACGTAGCTGCACAGGCGAAGGTTACGGAGTTGAAAAAAAGGCAAACACATAACCACTTCCTTCAACTTGGTCAGGATTGAAACCGGTATATGAATCCGGGAGTCGGAAGGCAGTAAAACCAGCCACATTTGTCAATAATTAAATAATAAATAAAGGATATTTTGCATGTATCAAAGAAAAAAAGAAATTTTCAAAGACGGATTATGAAAATATTTTGTATTCAACTTTACTTACACGGTATTACGCGACTCAAAGCGAAAATCGGAAAATTACTTCGTTGGCTGATTTGCTAAAATTCGAATAACATTCTGTATAGGTAATTATCTTTGCCCTGCTCCCAAACTTGTTAAGTCAAAGTTAAAACTTTTGTAATCTGGCGAACTTTGCACCTTAAAAAGGAATTAACAAAGCAAGAAACAAACGCTTGGGGTACTGCACTTTATAGCATTTATCGCATTGTTTTTGGTTTATAATTAATAAAGTAAAGTTTATTGTTTGTTTCATATAAAGGGAAATTGAGTTCTTAGTTAATATAACAAGCAGACTTTAAATTGACTGGCTTTGTATTGTTTGCAATGTGGGATGGAATAAGGTGGCCCTTAAAATTGGCGATGTTTTATTCCTTGCCATTGTTATTTTCATTGATATGCTGAGAAGAATTTGCATTTTCTTTACGGGCACGGCTAGCATGGAATTGCATTGCATGATTGCCTTTGAATTTTCGGCCGTTTCACTCCTTGTTCTACTTCTGAGATCTGGAATACATCGCCATGATAAGAAATTACAATCTTCTTAAATAGATTTTAGAGATAAGTTGAGGGAAATATTACCTGTCACTACCGATATCTTGTATAAATTAAACTGCCACACCCTCGTCAAATACGTTTTCGAATCTATAACAATCTATTTTTTATTGTTACATTTTGCTCTAGTTTACACTTAGTTGAATTGGATTTCATACACTGATTACAGTAGACAACATGACTTCAACAGAAAATGTATCAATTAGCAGCACAAGAGAAGACAATATTTCTTACTAGATCATCTGCAGTTCAATAGTAATATCAGTCCTGAAGTGGGTCGGATGTTTGTTGAGTCGATATTAACAGTGAAATAGTCTCTACAAACATCAAAACACTGGGCATTATATTGGACGCGCTCTTCACCTTTGAAGTCGGCATTGATCATTTCCAGATGATGCCAAGCAGGTTGGCGAAATACGCATCGAGTATATTACATAGTGTGTTGATATTTCTGGAAAATACATTACTGTTAGTTCTCAAATATGGAAAATTTTGTTATATGTAAGTATCTATCTATATTTGTCTGTCCATATGTGTATGTCGGTAGACCATTTTATATAAACACCACCATCTTTTATTAAAATGTTACTAAAGAATATATATGTATGCTTTATTTCAAACTTATTTACAACATAAAAAACATCGGCTTCTGTGACGGTGGTAAATGGATCAAAGAGGCCGACGTTTTTTATTCTGCAAATAATTTTGAAATAAACTGTACATGTAAATTGTTAAAATATTATCATAACATTCCTTCTTGATCACCAGATTTTAGTCCACTAGATTTTTTCATTGGGGTCATTTAAAATCATTTGTTTATACAATATTCGTGGAAAATGAAGATCTACGAAACCGAAATATTAACGCGCATCAATAATCTTAGCTGTTTTGATGGTCTTGGATAAAAGGAGCAGAGCGGGACCATTGTCCTTTACCCCTTATAAGGGTCGGACCTGCTTTTTTGTGTACACCATGTTGTGGATGATTTCGACAGACTTTTCCTAGACCTGGTTCGATAGAACCTATTGGCTTGTTTTCCTCTTCTAGAGTTCGTCTATCTTGGTGTTGTTTCTTCGCTGAAATGTCTTACCCCGGGGGATATCGTTTATAGCGGGCGATAAATGCTGCACTACGTCTTGGTAGTTTGATAGTGAAAAAAGTTCTCCATCGTGAAATTTCGATATAAATCTGTTGTTCATCTCCCATATCTTTATGTGGAGAGTCAATACCTAAAAAAATTGTTTCATGGAGATACGTACCTAAGAAACAACCCGTATATCGGAACATCTTTTGTTTGAACTTGAAGGACATCGTATCATATACATACTATATAAATCTCAATAGACCTCTGAACACCAGCTTTTAGAAATTACTGTTTCTCATCGGCATAGTGTATCTTAATAACTAAAATATATGGAATAACTACACTAAATGTGGAAATTACAGTGTATTGAGTATACATTAACACTGACGTAATTTTCCATAAAACACCAGAACATCATATACAACACTCGACGCGCGTTTCACTAACCAAGTTGGCATCATTTTGAGATGATTAAAACTAACCTGATGGTAACAGTGTATCATATTTATTCCTAAACTATTGCTACGGTTCGAACCATGACTCGCCAACCAATATAGCGGACTATATGAGATTGGTCCTCTGTTACTATTCATACTCTTTTTTACACTTTGTAATTTTCAAGCTTTCAAATATATCCAGCTGTCTAGTATATGTTACATTCTTAATTAATCTTAAATTGCTACTATATGTTTTATGGTTGTTCTCAAAGGGATGTTGGGCAACATTAGACTTATCTGTTCTACCATATTTTGATATGATCCATATGTTTCTTGATTCTAGGTTGTATTGATCATTTAGTTTGTCCAACATACTTTAATTATAGTTGAGGAAACCTATATTGTGACTGGACGTGCGAGGCAAGATGCGACTTATGGGCGGGAAATGTATAACACATGACATCTTCCGTCTTTTACGCCGCTTACATTAAAGCGAAAACGATGATTCTTGTGTTTGCTGGCACGCGACCAAGGCGGAGTTTAGCTTACATGCTGTGAACTTCAGGGCTGCACTTAATTTTGTTACCGATTCATTCTAGCAATGCTGATATGTTTGTATGTAGGTATAATATTATAAGATAAATAATATTGATATCTGTTTACTTGCTGGCGTGTTTTTGAAAATATTTTAAGAAGGTTATCGTGTTGAAGTGAGTTGTGTAATAGTGTAATATGAGTAATAATTATATTATGTATCTGTTAATTTGCTTGTGTGTTTTTGAAAATAATTTAAGAAGGTTATCGTGTTGCAGCGAGTTATGTAATAGTGTAATATAAGTAATAATTATTTTATATCTGTTTATTTGCTGGTGTGTTTTTGAAAATAATTTAAGAAGGTAATTGATGTAAAAATTCGACCGTGGGAGGCCTCTATGTTTGCATCTTATTGTGTTTGTGAAAATGAAAGTGATAGTGATTACAGTGATAAAGAAAATCAAAGTTCATTAGTGTTTTTAGTAAGAAAAAATCTGTTACATTTAAATGAGCGAGCGAAACAAATTTGCCTTAATGTTTACAATAATCATTTTACAATAATCTTTTGAGTCGCAAATTTTTTTAATGGAACGTGATCTCTATTATGAAGAAAATTATAATAAAGCACAACTGTTGGAAGTCCCGCAAACGAAAAATTATGAGAAGAAGTATATTATAGATAATGTAGCGGCGAGATATGGCCACAAAATGTTGAGATTACTGGCATATTTCTATATTTTCAACCCAATTGAATTAATTTGTACCTTTTAAGCACCATTTTTCCGTATAGAGTAAAAAACCTACTGATCGCTTCATATATAATTAATATAATCGCCATTTGATTATTGCATATCATAAAAAGTCATTGTGTTAATAAATAAAGAATAAACGAAGCGCGAATAGCGTGTGGAACATTTTGGCAGCCTCTGGGGATCAGTGGTCAAAGGGGCGCTAATCTACAACACGATACACGTGCGATAACACGTGAATATCAAATCACGTCAGTATAGTTGGAGCGCGGCGCCGTTTTATGTTTGACAGTGTTCGTGCCAAATCACCATAAATGTTTGATTTTATTACTAAAAACCGAATAGCCAGTGGTGCAAGTAGCACGTCCGTCGCTCTGGAACTAATAATTACCAGTTGCAGTTATATTTCATAGCTTTGTTAACCGATGCAGTCGCATTTGGATCATCACTATCACGTTACATAGGCTGATTGCAGTCCTATAACTAAACAACATTATTATGACATAATTTATTAGTTGCAAAATGAACTTGGTTTTATATTTAAAAATTTACCTATAGTGTTTTATTTTTAAAATTAGGGATAATTTCTGTATCACTAAAGTAAACATAATTATCACTTATACATTCGGTGGTTCACATTGCGGCCGGACTAATTCGATAAGATACAGTAAAATATCGTACATGCTCGTGTGACCATCTTTGGGTAGGGATGTAAATCTGTGATTTCCGTGTATTATTATAAAGATGCTTACTCGACAAATAGGACGTTCGGTGAAATTGCTTGCACAAACACTGATGAACTTATTAATGGAGCAAAATCCAGCTCGAATTCGTTCAAAAAGTTTTCTAGGCGTAGAACCACATGAAACTGATATATTTTTGTTAAGTACATTATTTGTTACTAGAAATTGCAAATTACGATATTTTTCGCCAGTACCGATCTCTTTTATTGTCTCTAAATAATTATAGATAGATAGATAGACAGATAGATTTATTTGACCAAGTTACAAAAAATGTTTCTGGCAGGTCAAAAGAACAAATTGATAAATATAATACACAGGAACATTATACACAAACAGCAGTATAAAAGACGATATAAAACAGTATTTATGTCTCAAGACATTTGACAAACAACATATAAAAATATAACCTAAGCAAAAAGATATAAGCATGTAAAATATTATATAAATGATAAAAGATATGAGATAACATGAAACATAGTCCAGATCAGAAGAAATAAGCAGAAAAAAAAATAAAGGCAGACTTGACACGATTTAATTCGTATAAGTAGTGCAAATTTGTGTATTTAAAAATTCTTCAATTGAATAGAAACAGTGATTTAAAATGTGGCTTTTAATTTTGTGCTTAAATCTATTAAAATTAAGAGATTTTATGTCAATCGGAATATGATTAAATACCTGTAGGTTTAATTAATTTTTTTGTGATTTTGTTAATCTAAGACGAGACTGTCTGAATTGATTGGCAGATCTGGTACCATAATTGTGAAAATCAGAGCTTGTAGAAAAACGTTTTTATTCTTATGAATTTCTAGTTAGGTAACATAAATATAGAGTGAAGGAACCGGCATTATACCAAGTATTTTAAATATTGGTAAACAGTGGTCTCTCCAACCAACCTTCGTAATTAACCTAACTGCTCTCTTCTATAAACGAAAGATTTTTACTGCATGAGATGAACCCCCCATAGGAGAATTGCGTAACTAATGTGTGAAAGGAAAATTGAAAAATAATATGTTTTTAAAGTTTGAAAACTAAGTTGATTTCTTAGTCTACGCAACATGAATATAGAACTTGATAATTTGCGAGACAGTTGCTCCACATGATTGAACCAACTAAGAGTGCCATCTAAGACCACACTAAGAATTAGAACACTGTTACCTTTAACCAGTGAGTTGTTTGTCGAAAATACAAACCTTTGGGTTTTATCTTCATTCACTTTTAAATTATTTGAGGAGAACGAAGCACCTGCTTGTTTAATAGAGGTATTGCTATCCTCATCTAAGTCATAAATATTCAAAATAACATCAATAATAGATATGTCATCCGCGTATGCGATGCATCATAAACTGGAAAAAAATCATTGACATAATATAAACAGAAAGAGTCCTAAGATGGAGCCTTGAGGCATCCTATGTTTGACCGGAAGACATTCTGAGTTTATGTTGTTGATGGAGACACACTGTTGTCTATTGTTAAGATAAGAATGAAACAGATTTAGTGGCAAACCTCTAAGACAATAAAAACTCATTTTTCCGTGGAGAATGTCATGTGAGACACAGTCGAAAGCCTTGGAGAGATCACACAAGCCAATAGTCACATGTTCACTCTTCTCAAGGCCCTCGACTATATCACACACTATTTTAAAAACTGCCATAGTGGTGGAAAAATTATTTCTGAATCCACATTGACAACAATTTAAAATCTTATTTTATCTAAGTAATTTACAAGTCTTGATTTGAGAATGATTTCAATAACTTTACCAAAAATTGGGATGATGGAAATGGGACGGTGGTGGTTGTCAATAATATTAATGACCAGAGAGCTACTGTTTATTGTCCCCAACCCAATATCTAGAGAGGTACTTAAGTTATTCCATATATATATATATATATATATATATATATATATATATATATATATATATATATATATATATATATATATATATATATATATATATATATATATATATATATATATATATATATATATATATATATATATATATATATATATATCATGATTTGAAGGTGTAATTCAATGCAGGTCGGGGTATTTGCCCGCTGAGTAGTTGTTTCCTTCAAATCATATTTAATAATATATATATATATATATATATATATGTATATAGTAAAAAAAACAATGATTCAACGGGTACGCCCGCATAAAAGAAAATTGCACGGTGGAAAATGCAAAAATTGCAAATGGCAGAAAGATGCAAACCGTGGACACGTGTTTTCTGACTAATTGGTCTTCATCAGCACGGTGTAGCTGAGTTAAAATGATGAACAAAACTCAAAAAAGACACTAAAGGAAAACCACTGACAGGGAACCAGTCGCACCTTTGTGGCTTCCACTTGGATGGCTCCGGTATGGGAGCATCGTCCAAGCATCGCACACGCGGGCAACTATAGCAACCTGCGTGGGATTCCGGACCCAGGAAAATGAATATGAACAGAGAAAGGAGTTAGACGCGGGTTTAATTACATTACAGTAAAAAAAACAATGATTCAACGGGTACGCCCGCATAAAGAAAATTGCACGGTGGAAAATGCAAAAATTGCAAATGGCAGAAAGATGCAAACCGTGGACACGTGTTTCTGACTAATTGGTCTTCATTAGCACGGTGTAGCTGAGTTAAAATGATGAACAAAACTCAAAAAAAGACACTAAAGGAAAACCACTGACAGGGAGCCAGTCGCACCTTTGTGGCTTCCACTTGGATGGCTCCGGTATGGGAGCATCGTCCAAGCATCGCACACGCAATTGCAATTTTTGCATTTTCCACCGTGCAATTTTCTTTATGCGGGCGTACCCGTTGAATCATTGTTTTTTTTACTGTAATGTAATTAAACCCGCGTCTAACTCCTTTTCTCGGTTCATATTCATTTTCCTGGGTCCGGAATCCCACGCAGGTTGCTATAGTTGCCCGCGTGTGCGATGCTTGGACGATGCTCCCATACCGGAGCCATCCAAGTGGAAGCCAAAGGTGCGACTGGCTCCCTGTCAGTGGTTTTCCTTAAGTGTCTTTTTTTGAGTTTTGTTCATCATTTTAACTCAGCTACACCGTGCTGATGAAGACCAATTAGTCAGAAACACGTGTCCACGGTTTGCATCTTTCTGCCATTTGCAATTTTTGCATTTTCCACCGTGCAATTTTCTTTTATGCGGGCGTACCCGTTGAATCATTGTTTTTTTTTACTGTAATGTAATTAAACCCGCGTCTAACTCCTTTCTCTGTTTATATGTATATATATATATATATATATATGTATATATATATATATATATATATATATATATATATATATATATATATATATATATATATATATATATATATAGTATATATGTATATATATATATTTTTTTTTTTTTTTTTTTTTTTTTTTTGGGTAAAAACAGAGACAGCGGTTCTTACAGCATAATATGAAAATAATAACACGTTTTCTTAAAAAAAAAGAATGTTCTTAAAGAAATCTGATATTATTTTGAGAGTAGCGATTCCTTTTTTTAAGGCAAACTACTCTTTTTCTACACAATCATGGTGAAACTAAACATAAGTAATTATTAGACACCATTAAGTTTTTAGTCAAGAATATACGAGTCCAACGTCAACACAAATTTGCTAATGAGTGATTTGGAAATTGGTATGTATTAATATCGATAATGTAATGCATGTACGTGTTCACAGCTTCATATAACATAACCACTTAATTGCCTACTTTAATTTCATTTGAATCGGTATCTGAAAATAATCTGTATTTTCATAATATAAAATGTAACTGTCTGCGCACTTGGGAGTAAAATCCGGAAATCTTGCAAGACATCGCGTGTAAATGCTTTATATCGGCTTACTCTAAACAGGGGTAATCAACAATGCGGCTTAAAATAACACGTTGTTGCCAAGCTGGAGTGTAATTGAATATTTGAATATTTCACATTAAACACATGGGTAACAGTAACCCTTTCAAAGTGGTAATGTTACAAAGTCTAACGATTCATATCAGCGAGCTCATTACCAGTAGGTATTTATTACAGTATGCTTCAAATTACCATCATTTTTGACTTTAGGAGATGAAACACATGGCGTAATTTTTTGCCAGGTATACGAACACGCATCTGATTAACCGTTTCTCCTTCCGCCAACAGCATTGCAAATTCTGTTTAAACTGAACTGATGGTAAATTAAACACGAATGCTAATATTTCACATGATCACGATTAATAAAAGTTACGGTTGTTAATTCTGATGTAAGATGATATATTTTCCTTTAGTGAATTTTTTCTTTTATACGAGATTTATATTGTTGGCGATATTTTGAGTATTTATATAATGTTGTAAACTGTTGATTTGCGTCTGACAGATCTTTTAAATCAATAGCTTTTTTATAAAAAATATGACCGATTAAAATAACTTTTTAAAACTATAAGAGATGAAAATAATTTGTAAATTTGTATCACATGAGTATGTTGTCGAATGGATAAACGAATGATTTTATTTGCATAAAAATGGATTACGTAGTACAATTACGATCATAAGAGATGGGCTACACCAGTCATTGATTCAAAATTATGCTGCTGATAACTGATCGTCAATCATTGCCACGATAATACGATACTATATTCCTACAGGTCAAATTTAACTTCAGTAAATAAATAAAAAGCGTTTTATATACTGTACCTATCCAATTAATAGATTTTTTTCTAATAAGCTTTTGAATTGAAGAATTATAATTAGATCAATTTTTTGTTGCATTAAACGTGGCAATAGTTTTTCTTTGCCTGTTCATTGTGCCGACAGATATCTATTAGCTTTTATTTGTTTTTAGTTACTAATTTTTGCTTATACCGTTATTAAAAAAATTATTAAATTATATAGATTTATGGTTAATAAATTAAAAGCATTCATAAAAATATGCACATAAAAAAAGAAAACGAGATGTAGCTATCTCTCTCTAAACTTTAAAGTAACCATAATATAGTACATGGATAATTTATATTAAAGAACAGTTTTGATTTTGACTCATGCGATTTTATTGAAATTATAGAAAAAAATCATAAGTAGTGCTAAGGGTGGTTGAGCTCACCCCCACCATTTTCCATTTAGCCACGCCAGTATTCCACTATCTCACTACTTGATAGATCACTGCAAGATACAATAAAATGTTACTTTTTACAGCTCTCAACTTTCCAGGGAAATAATTTTCGCCTAAGGTACATTTAAATAATTGATATTCGACATGATCACTCTTCTTAATTTAAATCCTTTTAATTGGATTATGTTTTTGTGGGTGGACTGTCTAATTTTATTTTTGTACAAATGGCCTCTTAACAGAAATGGTAATCAGAGTGGCCTACTTTATTATTAATTATGTTAGAAAGTGTTATGTATGTGACTTTTCGGTTAAATTTTTTGACTTTTTTTAAAGATTATTCGGTCTCATATGAAATGAAAATATGAATCATACAATTAGTATTATTTTAACCTAGAGTTTTCATTAAAAAATAATTAAATGATAAAGGTCCCAAGATTAAACCTTGAGGTACACCTACTCTACTGGATGATAAAACATAAAATGTTGTAATTAAAACTTTCTTCTCCCACTTTATTATCTATAGTGTGGGCGCGAAGTTAAGTTTATTTATTATTATTCTCTTAAGAGATGGCTTCTTAAACATATAGGGCATATGGATAATGATTTCTTTTAATATTTAAAGAAAGACGATACATTTCAAATACAAATTCAACTATAGGTTGCAGTAAAAGTTATTTATCTTCCAACCTCTGTAAATCATAAAATATTCTGAAGTTCGGCTTGGTGATTAATTTTCTTACTGACAGCTTTGCGTAATTTTACGATTACTAGGTATTAGTTGGAATATGCTTTCATGTATTGAATTAAATTGATTCACTCATGTTATATCAACTGATTGAATGCTTTACCATGGTTTATTAATGGTTCACGCGTCTGTAATGTGTAATTAATTCTAATGAATTTTTAAGTGAACTCGGTTCTAGATTATTATTTGAATTATTCCCGTGGATTAATATTTGATTCTAAGCAGGATTCGTTCTAGACCTTAAAGAATGGAAGAGGTCAAAAAATAAAACCAAACACTTAAAAATTTCGTTAGTAACCTCGTTTGTAAATTAATATTTTCAATAACTATTTTCATTTTTATTTATTTCCTTTTCATTATAATTTTATATTACTTTGTGGGGAGAACTTAAGTTTTCATTTGAATTAAATTTTTTTGTTCAAAGTTAAGCCTTGTATTAATTATTTTCTAAAAAAAATTTTGTTATGAAACCTTGTGATACATTTTTGTAATCAGAAAAATACTCTTGCCTATAAAATTAACTACACATAGAATATAAAGAAACATATCATAAAACATCATTCACAATCAGAGTCTAATAGCTAAAACACAAAACATGTTGGATAGAATTACGACCGGTGACAACCGCTGGTAACTGATAATCGTTTGAAAGGGGATATTGTATAGACAAAAATGTTGACGTATCAGCAATGCTAGTTTCAGACCCATGCTGCAGCAATTGACAGCATCAATTATTTTAAAGTAACTGACCATCCATAGTAATAGTAGTGATTGGAGGAGGCTTGCGCCTGGCAGTTAAACCATAAACGGCCCCTATTTACCGACTCCCTCAACCGTTTTCTTTACCTCTTTCCTCTTCACTTCCTCAATCTTCTGATCAAGGTCAGGATGTCGTTCAATGCAAGGGAGTTTATCTCCTCTCTCAGAAGCATCTCGGCGCCAAAGATTTCTTTCCTCAGTTATCTGAAAGCGCTTATTCGTTCCTCGCGCATCTTGGGATGGTAGAAACTTTCTCGACACCTATACATGTAAGATGTCTTCTAAGTTTGTAGACCCCTACAGAACTCGGAGGGTCTTCCGGCTCCAACGAAGTAACCAGGTTGGCCATAATTTGTCGACTCTGATATAAAGTTCCGATCTTGTTTACAGCCGCTGCTTAACTTTCAAGGTAGTGCTTAACTTTGAAGCTTAACTTTCGGGATAGTGGGGGAACACTTTTTTTAAACACTAATATGCAAAAAATTCCTTAAAAAGTAAGAGGCATCACAATACAGCAAAACATATTGTTGTTTAAACATGTATGTAACTCTGTCATGGTTGATTAAAAGTTATATAAGTATTTAAAGTCTTACAGATCTAAAGTGTTCTAACTCGCATTTTGTCTGTTAATTGCCCAAGGCTCCATTTATAAAAATTATTATATTACGACCAATTGAACTAGGATAGAAGAAATTGGAGCTGCAACATATATTGCAATTTGAAATTTATACAAATTCGTTAACGTAGGGTTAAGTTTGTGTAACTAATATCATTAAAGCTATAATAAACAGTTGTAATTAAATAATACTTTAAATCAACAATTTGTTGCTGTAGATAATTAGCTATCCAATATAATCGAATAATAAATATACAGGGTGTCTCACCAGGAATTGCATCGATAGATATAGGGAAAAGTACGCACTAGAAAATTTTGAAAATTTAGGGAATTACTAATGGCAGTGTGGTCAATCCAACTAAAATAATTACAAGCATGTGGCACTTCCGGTTATACCGGAAGTCGATAACAACTTGCTTATTTTAAATATCCTATATATTTTAGGGTTTAGGGTTTTCGAAAAGAGCATAAAATTCTTAGTCAAAAACATGGATACCCTATGCCTAAACCCAGCCGCTTCAGAGCTATTTAACACTTTAAGAAAATTTTGACATTTGTAATGGTTTACTTTATAACTTTCTTCGTGTAAAAGAACCTCATTTGCTTTTTTGGCATACAGAAAGACCATAAGGTGAGCTACACTCTATAATAAGCAAGTTGGTATCGCCTTCTGGTGTAACCGGAAGTGCTAGATGCTTGTAATTATTTTAGTTGGATTGGCCATACTGCCGTTGGTAGCTCCCCTAAATTTTAAAAAATTTTCTGGTGCGTACTATTCTCTATATCGATCGATGCAGTTCCTGGTGAGACACTAGGTGAGAAAGCTTGTGTGCAAAATTGTTTTGTAACAGGAAAAAACTCTATTTAAATGTTATTTTAAAACCTTTGATAGAATTAAGAGCAAAAATCGCACTAGAACAGTCCACATGAACCCATAATCCGTACATAAGGTAATGAATCCATAGTTTTCCCCTATCCCATATTTATAGCTTTATAATAGCCAACATTGGAAAATAACATATTTATAGGAATATACAGGTTTCTTGAATTAAGAAATAATAAAACTAATTAATTATAAAACACGAAGGCCTTACATATTCATTTCAAATTCCCATGAAAAGTTTCTATCTATCTTTAATAAACTTGGTTATAATCTGATGTAATTTGTATCTGCGCCGGAAATTGTCACTAATGTTTCTAGGAGTGCAGCAGTGGCGGTAACCATACATGCACATGTTTTAAATTTCATTATAACCAATAATTTCCAAAATATTCGAAATCCTCCTCAAAGAACAAATCTGTTAATACTGAAAAAAGACAATAACCTGCTATCAAATTGGCCATCAGCTTCTCTAGCTGTTTTAAACTAATTGACAATATTGTGGAAGGAGTTGAAAATAAAAATTACGTACGATAAATTTTTTGCGTTTGACTGTATCTTTCACATTTTATTATTACATAAGTTACAGTTTTATAATTTTAATGATACAAGTTTAAATCTAATAAAATCCTACTTGTCAGATAGAAACCGAACCCTACCCTTTATTGAATTAAGCTCTGGCTTCCTATCAATTAAACACGGGACACCACAGGGATCGATACTTGGCCCTGTGTTATTTATTATTTATATAAATGACCTAATTTACAAAATCCTGAGATTAGCAGAATCCTGTATATGTAGTGGTAAAAACGGTTTATTTCAAGTAGAACTTAGTAGAACATAGCATGCTAATTTAAAAAATAAATATTATATTTCAATTAATACCCAGCAAACAAACACATGTTGAGTACTTTTATCAACATTGGAGGTATTCTAAAGTTCTATATTAGGGCTATTATTTTCAACATTACAACTGATACGGTCAATTATCTTTAACATGCATTTGATATTGGTCAAACTATCTTTTGGAAAAAGTGCCTTAACCGTTTTTATCAAATAATTCAATTACTCTGTAGGGACATTTATTCTTATTTAGTCAATAATATTCTATGACCTTATGATTTTAAATTTTCACATAACTACAATCACTGATGATGTCTTCAAATGCTACAATTAATAATTCTTCAATATCATGATTTTAATAATATTTACACGCTGAAAATATCTTCAGTACATGAATTGTAAGATCCAGAGTTAAATATTAATTAGTTACTTGGTCTTGGTTGCAATACACAAAACGTAGTGAGAATAAAAATACATTTCTTAAAAGCTTTATGTTATAAGGAAGATGTTGTTTATCCCGCTATTGGCTTTCCTTAGCCTGAAATGATAAAGGATTGTAGACTTAGATTATGTTTACTAAATTTTTGAATACAGACATTGTTTGAGGCAAAATTTATTGTTTTATTTGCCAACACCATGAACTAACATTTTCTCCGTTACACCAGATGTGTGATAATCTGATAACTATAACAATCTTTACGATCATTACGGCATCTAGTAAATTCATATCTCACTGCAATCATTGATTGTGTCCTACTAGCAAAGATTATAATGTTTGTACCTTAAATAGGATTGTTCAGTTAAATAGTGTCAAATTAACATAGTGGCATATTGAGGTTTTTAAATGAATTATTAAAATTCTTTTACTAGGGCTAAAAGCAATACAGATGAATATAAAAGTACTTGAACAATAGCAAAGCCCTAAACCCATTTTACTTACTATGTATGTATGATTTCTTAAATATTTATAAGAAACAGAAAATAAATGCCTACTTTGTTTCACTCTGCGAAATCCCAAACCAGCCAGCAACCCAAAATACACATACGGTGAATATCTGCTCATAAATTTGATAAATATAAATTAATAACTAAATAACAGAATGTCTAGGATTTTAGAACTTTATTGTTATTTGTTACAATTGGTTAAAATTACTTTTTATACAACCGTGGCCCGATCCGAGTTCTAAAATGCCTTCTAATTGTTAATGTATGTTTAAAAGCTTTATGAGCAAAAAAATTTGGGTTGCTTACTATACAAAGGTTGATTTTACTCTACATTAGAATGTTCAGATATTTGAGGCATACAGTGCTCACTATAATAATTTTCATATAAATATTAGAACTGAATTATTTATTAATATAATAAAATTTAATTTTATTACCAGTGACACATAATATGAATTATTTAAATTACCATGACTATAGTGCAATTTTATTATTAATTTTATTTTGCGACGATATTTAATTAACACTGTAATGTATGCAATTGTATAAATAAAATTGCGTGAAAATTAAACTTGGGATAGGATACAGTAAAACTGAAACATTAAGGTCGCTAGTATTAATTTATTAATAATCCTGCAGTTAAATATTTGGCAATTTCCCAAGTAATACAAATATTGTATGCAATGCAGTAAAAGCACATAAAATGATTAAAAAGTAAAAAATTCTTACTGTATTGTAGATTGTGATATTGTGAGATATGCTCTTACTAATATTTACATAAAAATTTAACAATATTTCAATTGTAAGGGAATTTTCCACATTTTAATATTAATGGCAGTTCATTTGCATACATTTCTATATTTCAAAACGAACATATTTTATCGCTTAACTAAAAATTAAACGATAGTGATGCAATAATTTTTATTAATTTGTGAACACATAGTGATGACTAAGCCTGGCCAAGGTCATTAATCCTACAGGGACGTACTGGGTATGCATCATATCATAATACTTGAATAAGTACAGTAATAAAAACAAAAATATCTTATATATTGTGATGTATGTTTTTGTACTATTTCGTTAGCTTTAAATTCTTTTTTTATGTATTTCCTTATATTTTGTAAGCTTAGTGCTGCACAAACTGTTAAATGACGGTCACACATGTACATTGTATATCTTAGTGATAACTAATAATAAATAAATAAATAAATAAATAAAATAAATGGAAATAAATGTTATTAATACTGGTACTCTTTATAAAAATATGTACAAAACTCACCTTCTTAAGCAGATTTATGAAGTAGCTTGGTTGTCGTTATCACAAACTGGAGCACTTCTATAATAACTGTGTAGCATCAGATATATTTCTACAGTTGTCTCAGTAAGTGATGTCCGCTGTGGTGAAAAAATATGTTTGTATTTTGAAAAAGACCGTTCGACATCTACGGAAATAATACAGAAATAAGTAAAACACTCTGTGAACTCACTTAACGCCGCTGTAGATGCACCATCACAAATTTGTCTTAATTTGGTAAAATTAGGATCTTTCCGTAATACACTCTCGAATTTTTCAATAACGGGCTTATCTTTTGTATCATCTATAGTCTGTGTTTACGTCGTCCACTATTTGCAGCGATTCCACTAACGACAACGAAGTATTTTGCAAATTTTCTATTGCGTCGTGTAGTCCTCTATAATTGTTATAAATAGTTTTTAAATCTGTTTGAAGGAAAACATCTTGAAAGCTTGTCTGGCTTTCCTTAATAGCTGCAGCCTCGTTAGAGTTGAACTGTAGTATCACAGCTTTTATTTGTTGAAAATATTCAGCATAATAAAAAGCTGCCTTCAACCACGTTCCCAACGTGTAAGAATCGGCTCTGGTGATTCCGGAATACCAGGACACAGTGTGTGAAATGCTCGAAGCCGTTTAGGACATTTGAGAAATACTTTTTTGTATTTGCTATTAATGCATCTACCTCTGGAAAAGATTTTGGAATCGTTTCTGCTACAAGATGGAACGCATGCACTTCACACGTAACATATAAAAACCTACAATCGTCTCTTTGAAAAAAAACGGCCCACCAAACGCATTGGCGCAGCATCGTCGGTCACAAACATCAACACTTGATTTGTTTACAGTTTAAATTTTTGGAAAGTCTCCAACACCACCCGCGTAATTGTTTCGCCAGTACACGCAGTTAGTCTTTTGCTAGCTAGTAAAAGTGGAAATGTTGGTTTAACAGGGTCGAGTACACGTACTATAACATTTAAAATAGAATTTTTTTACAATCTGTCGTCTCGTCAACACATAACACAGCCGTGTATTTTTTAATGCACATTTAATCCTATTTACAATGTCTTCACGAACACTTGGTACATATCTACGTAATGATGAATGACTTGGTAAATTCACCTGGGGACTGTATTTATTCCAGAACTCCCGAAATGCTGGTTTATCCAATATGCGCAGGGGAACATCTCAGGCAATCAGCATTACCCTATCTATTAGTTCTTGTGGAATTAACTGCTATTCCTCATAAATCTCTTCCATCTATTCCACTAAATATGAAATACAATGACACCGATATGAGCATGAGCAATCCGTCTGAAATTCTTTCATCATTCCCCAATTTTTTCTCCAAATCTTTTTCGGAACCTAATATTAATGTCAATCTTAAAGAACTTGGTACCGTACCAAATAGCATTTTACACCTAACTGAAATTACCGTTAATGATGTTGAAAAAGCTATTAAACAAATTAAAGCAAATATGACTATGGAGCCGGATCAAATACCTGGATTTCTTATTCGCGACTGTGTCATAATTCTCACAAATCCTTTATGTATTACATATAATATGATTCTTAAGAATTCTACCTTTCCAGATTTGTGGAAATTGTCCAGAGTCACACCTATATTCAAAAAAGGAAGCACTGATGATATAACTAACTATAGACCAATTACTATAATCTGCAACTTTGGTAAAATACTACAAATTGTTATATATGATCACTTATCTGTCCATGTTAGCAACTGTTTGTTGACTGAACAACATGGTTTTGTCCCTGGTAGATCAACAGTAACTAATCTGGTTATCAAAACACAATTTATCAGTGAGGTCTTAGATCAGAGAGGTCAGGTAGAGGTCATCTACACTGACTTCTCTAAGGCTTTTGATAAATTGGATCATAAAATTTTATTACACAAACCTCAACATTTTAGTAAATCAGTGGACTTCTTAAACCTGGTAGCTTCCTACTTAACTGACCGCTGGCAATATGTTCAAATTAGAGGTCATAAATCAGACAATTTTTTGCAAACATCCAGTGTGCCTCAGGGTTCCATTCTTGGACCCCTGTTTTTCATTTTAGTTATAAACGATATTGCTGCCAAGCTTGATGTAAGATACCTTTTTGTACGCTGACGATTTAAAAATATTTTGTCAAATAAACTCACTCGCTGATTGCAAACATTTACAAACTAATTTAAAATATAAATATAAAATATAAATGATTGGTGTATCGAAAACAATCTATTTTTGAATATCAGTCAATGCAATATTGTGTCTTATTCAAGAAAACAAAATGTTTACCTATTTGACTATAAAATATCCAATAGTATTAGACCTAATAATGTGATGATAGATCTTGGTATCCTTTTTGATCCAAAATTAACATTTGTTGGCCACATTAACGCAACAACTACGTCATCTTTCAAAACATTAGGAATTGTTCTATGAAACATCAAGGATATCACCAACATAGATTTATGTAAATTATTGCTCAATTCTTTAGTAAGATTTAAGCTAGAATATGCTTCAATTATTTGAAGTCCAATATACAATTGCCACATCACAGCAATTGAAAACATTCAACGGCGCTTCCTAAAAATGTTGCACTTTAAGCCGTTTGGTTGGTATCCTTCGCGAGGATATCCACATGACATTCTTTTATCCACTTTCAACTTTGATAGCTTTCTAAAGAGAAGAGCTACTCAATCAATAATATTTTTGTTAAAAATTATCCATAATTACATTAAATATGATCTTCACAACAGTATATTTTATGTTGTACCTCGTATTGCCTCAAGACACAGTGAGACATTTACAATTCATACTCCAAGAACCAATATAATAACACATTCTTCCTTCTTCCAAATGTTTACAAACTATAATAATGTTAATACTTTTGTAGATATTTTTAATACAAATATTCGCTGTATTAAACAATTATAAATATTATTGTTGTTATTATCTTATACACGTATATGTAATATGTATGTATTTGTGTACACATTTATTAATGTTTGTCGGTTTTTATATCTATGCTGTGTTATATAATTTAAATTCTGTTTTGTATTTTTGTATGTGTGTATATATACATGTGTGTGTATATGCATATATGTCCTTTTTCTTAGTATTTATACTGCATCTATAGTTTTTGTTGTATCCTTATTCTGTAAATGGACCCCGGTCTATTGGATATTGTAATAAAATAAAATAAATAAATAAAAATTGCAATAACAATTTATTCAATATTTCAAGGTGATACCGGGCGATCAGAAAGACCAAGTTTCAATACATCCCCTATATGCTCAATATGATTGCAATATGGGGAACAAGCTGGCCATATCATCCTATTAAGCTGATTATTTTCAAAAAATTGAATTATTATAACTGCCCTTTTTCATCCACGTACTCCATCACCAATTTCAGTTACAAAATGAGGAATGTTTTCTTATAAAACTTCAAAGTACCATGCAACGTTTACTGACTGATTGACGACTACTGAAAATTCTGTTCGAACATCAAAATAAATTCCACTCCATATTGGCACGGAACATCCTCCACAGGAAATTCGATACAATGAAGAGTTTTCTTCGTATCTTCCTCCAAACACGAGCTCTATTATCGACATGCAAAAAGACGTTAGACTCATCAGTAAATAAGCACTGAAACCACTCTTGCAAACCTTAATTAACACGTACTTGAGCGAAAGCCAGACGATTTGTTCTGTGGTCTCTTGTTAATTTTGGGACGTTTCTTCTACTCTGTTTTTGAATTTTGTTGAATTAATAGTCAGTTCATGAAGAGCCTCGCGTATAATATACCTATTCTGGCAGTTGTTATGTTTGGGTGGCTCCCTCCACGGTTATATTGCGCTGTTTCTGTATTTGAAACCTTCACCATGTCCTTAAGATGACACTTTGATTTACCTGTAAACTGTAAATTACATTTCTCTGCGATAAGCCGGACTCCAGCATTCCAACTATTTTGCTAAGTAAAGATTCACTAACTCTAACCACTTTAAACGGTAATTATTGCCATCTAGTTATCTGCACGTATGGTTAATTGTTATATGACAAGTAACATAACAATACTTTTTGTTTCAAGCCTCCTAAGCTAATTTAAAATACCGCATAGAAAAAAAATATTAATTATCATTCCATTAAAATTATTTCAAAATACATTTTAACTCCTCATTATTCAAAATACAAAGTGCTGAGTTCCTCTTTTAAACAGTCTTAATAACTTTCCTCAAGTCAGACTGTAGTTGCTCTTTGCGTGTTGAATGCTCGTCATGATAAGTTAACTAAACTATTGACGGAATATTTACATAAAAATAACAGAGAAATACACTTAACGTGTATAGATACCGTCAAAGGAATTTGTACACCGTGAGATTATATTATCAAGACCTTATTTTTATTTACTTAGTTTGGGAAAGCACAATAGAATCAATATCCATAAATCACTCACAGATTACATCTAAAGGTAGTCACTTGATATCGTAGAACTTCTCCTGTGTTTCACAAAAACTGCCGGACAGATTCCCTGAGGTAAGACCCCAACATTGTAAATTTACGAATAAGGAAAATAATCCATTTTATTTCAGTTGAAAAAGACGGGGTATTTTATATTTTTTTACCATGCGAAAGACTTATCGTGTTTTCGACGACTAATATATAATTTTACTTTTACAATAATTTAACTTATGTGTTGTGTAATGTTTGTATTAAATTATTTACCTTTATTGATTTTGCTTATTGGCTGATTTTATAATAATAATCGGTAAGGTATTTGATGTTTTAATGATTTACTGGTTTTTAAATTGTTTTTTATTATACGAGATGACTTACAGGCACAGATCGTTCTATGCTATCTAGGTGTACTCTGGAAGAAACAGTAATATGATATAACTAGTGTTATAACATGTTACTATAATTATGAAATACAATATTATTTTTAAATTTTACTAATGTAAATTGGCGAAAAAAAATATCTATATGTGTAACTATATAAATAAATTTACTTACTTACTAAATTTACTTACTTACTTAGTTTAATAGCAAAAATTTTAATAGTCGATAGATCTCGACGAAATGAGAATCTTTGTTGTAGATATAAACATCTTAACTTAGTACATAAAAAATTTAAGCACAGGAGCGCGGTATCATATAAATACATTTTGTGCATAATGCACCGCACGCCTATGCTAGAGGACTACTCAAGACTGGCGGTCGACAAAGGGTCGGTCTGCGAGCCCAGGTAAACAGTTCTTTATGTGCTCGTATGAACGAACGGAGTATAATAATATAGTGTATATTTTAATCACTTTTTTACACAGGTCAGTAGTACTAAATGCTCAATATGCAGCATATTACTTTATATTAAGGTAGGGAGAAACATAACATTGTTTAAAGCAGAAATATGAAAACTGAGCAGAAAAAAGTTGGTCCGCTCTAAAGCAGGTAGAATTTAAAATTGTTTAATTTTCTGATATTATTTCTTATGGGTACACAAAATAAAAAGTAACGGAAATTTTTAAGACGTTCGGCCTATAGCTAAATCGAAATTTTTTATTAAATTAGGATGTTCTTATTTCGGCGTAACCAATTTTAGTTTCTTATTCAAAACTTGAAAGAAAATATGTCAATTTTATTTTTGTTATCTTGTTTCTTGCCGCTGTTAACCAATAAAAGGCATTTCTAGTTATTGTAAATAAATTACATACATATATACACTCTGTTGAAATGTCTTTACACTGATTTAATAAATCTAAAAGGCATTTATCTTAATTCTAATGCCTTGAAATATTTTTTACGCCTGGTAATAAATAAGTAACCCATAAAGATGTATATATTACGCCTGGAAATAAGAAATTTACAATACATTCGGTACTTTACCCATTACAAATCGGGCTCACTAAGTCCAACCCACCACTGCAAAGTTTAAATGAATAGCCGTCAGTTTCGATTATTTTCTAGTTTTAAATACGTACAAATGAAGTAAGTTTATTGTATATAAATGCTATACCGATCTTAACACAGAATAAAAAAAATTCTAATTAGCAAAATAGTTGTTAAATTATACACTTTTACAAAACACTTACAAGAGAAGGTACATAATACGAGTATATTTGTTCTTAATTGTGTAACTGCTGTCGCGGCTAAATGTCAGGATGATATTGATTGTAAGAAAAAAGGACATAAAAGCACTCTCCAAGATACCAATTACATTAACCTTCAAAAACTCTTACAAAGAAAAGTTTTTCTTAGGATTTCTACAGCAGCAAAATATTTACGAAAACAAATTAATTGCTGAAATTAAACATCATTAAATTGTCTGAAATGGGGAGCTTGTTACATTCCCTACTGAATTAGATCAGGTGACCTTATAAAATTTATAAGTGAATATTATGCTAACCAAATATAATTCAGGAATTATGGGATTAAAATTTTCAGCTCTTTATTCAAACCAATCCTTTATTCGTACAACACAAGTAACAATGTATTTAAAAAGGTCGGTGATAAAGAGAAATAACCAAGTTATTCAATAAAATTGTAAAAAAAATATGCATCGGAGAGTACAAAAATCGTATGCAGATATTCTAAATGCTTTGGTAATATATATATAATAAATATAATAGAAAGAACCGTTCACTTTTTTAGAAATATTTGTTAATTAATTTTTAATTAAATTAAGATTAATTTGACTGCACGAATCCATTATAAGAACAAAACAAGTACTTGGAAGACAATTTTTTTGTAGAGCTCCATAACTTTCTTCTTAAATATGTACAAAATAAGATATTTTTAGATGTTTTGTTATATGAAAAGTTAGAAAAGGTAGAGTTCGTATTGGTTCACAGATCAGACAAAAAGGGAATCGTGCCACTCATCTCAAAAGTAAAACGACGCAGTTATGGACACCGGTGTTTCGGAATTATTCTTCCTCATCAATGCAGCGCAGCTTCAGGAGTGGGATATAGAATAATAATAATAATAATAATATGCTTTATTTGCCCAACAGGTAACACCAAATTACAGGACAATTTAAAATACTCTTAAATACTGCGAAACATGTTATAATATTTAGTAACAAATGTTTATTTTAAACATAAGGGTAAGTACAATAGATGTTATTAAAAGAAGTAAAAATCAAATTTTAAAAAGAGATAGTGAGTAATTATTGAAAAAAGTAAAATAATATAAACAACGATGAGAAAAAAAATGTATATCTACATAACACGCAAAGAAATAATCAATAAAGGGAATAGTAAACTAATACTATGTATTAAAAGTTTGCTTAGCATATTTTACCAGCTGATTTTGTGTGCAAAGGTTCATATCACAATGTTGACTTAATTTGTTAAAATAATGGCACATACAATGTGTTGGTGATTTTAGCAACATATTGGTGTTGGCTCATTTAGCGTAAAATGTGGGATTTTGTTGAGAATGCATTCTTGGAGTGAAAAAATTTATTTGTGATAGAATTTTAGGACAGTCAATTTTATTATGTAATAATTTGTATGGAAAAAGTAGCATGGAACAGATTCGCCAATACTCTAAACATTCAAAATGTAAGGTGCTTAGAAGATAATTGTTATCTATAACCGTCTCAGGATATATTCCTGTGTCTCTAAATCATAAAAATTTTAAAAATTTCCTTTGAACTTACTCTAACGCGCCTTTGTGAACTAGATAGTAAGGGTTCCAGATTATGGATCCGTACTCAAGTTTTGATCGTACATAAGTATAATATAATGATTTTAAACAATTTAAATTAGTAAATAATTTACAGTTTCTTATGATAAATACTAACATTTTGATCGCCTCTTTAGATTTGATATGTATATGTTCGACAAAACTCAAATATATACCTGAATCTTTAATTGTTTGTATGCGCTCTAAAACAGTGTCGTTAATGATGTAGTTGTAGTTATAGCAATTTTTCTTTTTTGTGTAAGACACTACTTTACATTTAGCAGCATTGATACCAACTTTGTTCAGGCCGCACCACTTGCTGACGATATTAAGGTTTTCTTGAAGATATGTACAATACGGAATTTATGCTCTTAAATATTTTTAATCATCTGCAAAGATTAATTTGTCGCACTTCAATTTAGTGCATAAATCGTTAATAAATAATAGAAATAGTAAAGGCCCAAGGTTAGAACCTTGCGGCACTCCGGCAGTAGCTAAATATATTGACAATTTATATCCATTGTAGAATATACATTGTTGTCTGCCTGTTAGATATGATTGAAAGTAATTTAATAGATTTAAATTAAATCCATACTTTGCTAATTTCTGTAAGAGTAATTGATGCGATCAAAGGCTTTAGTAAAATCGGTATACAAAGCGTTTACCTGTCTTCGTTCGTCTAGAATATTAGAAGCTGTTTGACTGAATATTACTAAGTTCATAGTAGTTGATCTGTTAGATACAAAGCCATGCTGATCTACGAACAATATGTTTTTAGTGGACATATAGATGCGATTGTATAAAATGATTTCAAGAACTTCAGCAAAATTACACAAAAGAGAAATTCGTCTGTTATTGGTTATATTTGACGTATCGACTGCTTTAAAAATCGGAAACGCCTTTGCCATCTTCCATCGGTTGGGAAAAATTGATGTAGAATGAAGTATATAGGCTGTAACAAATTCGCTTCTCACTACAGAGATATTGGTAACGGTAAGAGATACAGCATCAGTTAAATTGAGATAAAGTTGCAGACTTTGGCGATCAGGAATATGCCGTTGAGAAATTGAAAATATCTCTTGCTGCTCTTGAGATTTTTGAAAAAAAAGTAAAATTTTTAATTTTCGTTTTATTTCTTCCTGGCGTTATTTGAAGAGATATGGAAACAATAAAAACACTTTTATTTTAAATACGGACCCGTATTTTTTTATTGCATTTTTTTTGTAGAATTAGAACTTCAGACTTCATTGATATATTAAACTTTTATGTTGCTGAGCGTTTCGTAACTGTAAACTATCATCAAATGTGATTTTTTACTTGATGATGGTTTACAGCAGGTGTATTTAATATAATTTTAAGGAATATTCTACAACTCACACGAATGTAACTCTAAAATTATTGATCGCACAAAAAAAATTCTGTCACAAAATTAACTTGTAGAGAATTTTTTTCTACAATTTTTATAACAACTATTTTTTGTCTAGGAAGTACTGGAAGGGAGATATGGTCAAAGAACGAGCCAGCGGCGGCGTGCAGATGTTGCAAATTTAGTATTTTATTAGGCCATAAAACTGTGCAAATCTACAAATTTTCAAAACTGTATTTCTTTCCAGGTAAATCTACCTATTGCTTGGCCTATTACAAATATATAAGATATACTTACACCATATATGCACGAATATGGTGCATTTTAGAGAAATAAGGAATATAAAAACCATAACATCGTTCGACAAAAGTGTCGCCCGGCGGCATATTTCTTAGCATCTTTGTCGGTAATTTAATGGCATTTGTTATATTTCTTGTACCTCTGAAATGAACTAGTAGCTAGTAATAAACTTTTCTGTCTAAAACTAGTTCTACATTTTTAGAGTACAAAATGTCAACCTGTTTATGAGTATGCTGCATGTAAATTAAAATGTTCTAATCATGACGCCACTCTTTCTACCTCAAAAATGTTAAATGTGGTTTATGTCAGCATGTAAATTACGCAAACATGGACATTTACAGTGAAATACGGCAAATTTTGGTATAATTATTATGATTCATGTAACTAAAATATATTTCTATAGTTTCATGAAACCTCTCGTTAGTCTTTTCGTCAATAAAAAAATTATGTTTAATTTAATTTTCATTTTGTTGTATTCGAATGAATAATAATAATATTATTCATAGGTAAATTAATTTTATTCCCGTTAGTTAACCAATCATTCACATTCTGTATTATTATTTAGTTACGATATATTACACTGTACCGCAAAATTAATGCACCTCTGAAAATATTATGTATATTTCAATAAATCCGTTATTATTGGATCAATTTCATCAAACTTTTTTCGTTGATAGCCTAACGATGTGGCCATAAAACCTACAACATGGAGGTTATATGGTCGTCCTGCCGTACAACATGTGTACAAAGCGCAGATGTGATTTTCGTCAACATTTTATAGTTTTCTATCGGTTCTTGCAGCTGCAAAAAACAAAAAATATCAATTTACGACCAGCCTACTTGATTAATGTGCCAAAAGTGTATTACGAGTAAGCCGTTTAGAAGTTATGAATTTTTTCCTTAAAATGTTATCTTTACTATGGATCCAAGATCAAAATGTATGATATGCTTTAGGAAATAATTTTCATTTCTTGAAGATTAACATAATTAAAAAAAATACTTCGAAAATAATTTTGATAATAAACAAATAATAATAGATGTTTCTACCTCTGATACGAATTACAGCTGCACACTGAGAAATCATGCTTGAAATGAATCGCTTCATTTGGCCTTTATCAAATCTACAATCCTTTACCAAGCGTTGTTCAGTCTCATTGAGCGCCTGAGTGTTGAAAACTTTTTAGTTCTCATCCCATAAATGTTCAACTAGATTAAGGTCTAGACTGTATGCTGGCTAGTCGAACTTAACAGTATGTACCAGGATAAGACAATCCTAAGGTACTGCTTTAACTCGCACTCTTCTTTGCCCAGGGCATCTATTGTGGTCTAAATCGTTGGCCTAGATATGCTCACATATGAGTTACACCCAGCCTATCAGCCATAGCGATGTAGCTCCATGTTTGATTACTACTAATCGTTGTACACTTGCTCTAGGCCTCTTTTTAATGAAAAATTGGAAGGTAAAATAAATAAAAAGTGTGATTATTTTTTTTATCTAACCCCGTTATGAAATGTGAAGTTTTAAATGCATTTTTGACGTTACGAAACGTCACATTTTTCATAACTCAGTCCCATTATATAACTGAGTGATGTAATGAATTTTTACGTAACTGACTATTACCATTTTCCTATTTTAAAGCGGGATTAGATAAAATTTTGTACTTAACACGTTATTAAAACTAATTTTACTTGACTCATGTAATTTACAAATCTCGCTCGCTTCGCTCGCTCGTTTTGGCAAATACTACATTCGTCAAATAAAATTAGTCTTTTCATAACTGGTTACGTAAATAACTATTACATATTGTGTAACAATATAAAATTTGACAATAACAATTCAAGGCAGTGATTCAATAGATTGGAATCTCCTCTGGTCTGGTTTTAGAGCTCTTGGAAACATTTAACAAAAGTAATATTTCTAAGGAAGCGACTACGACTTATTATGCTAATTTTTGTTTTCTACGACTCCTAGAAGGGTCCACAGAAAATTTATTGAATAGCTAACTTGTTGATGCCTTTTTGCAGATATTTTATACTATAGATCTTCCACATAGCTGTCATGTTATGGATTTTATTGCCACATCATTGGATCATCAGAGGAAAAGAAGTTTGCTGAAATCGATCTAATAATTATGTAGTTATAGTCATCAATATATCAGTGGTATGTTAATTTTGGGAGGCAGTGTATACTAAACTGTGTTGATTATTGATCGACATTTTAATTATATAGAATCAAAAGAGTTCAAGAGAAAAATTCGTCTAAATTGAAAAAGATTTATATTTTATATTATTTTATTCACAAAATAATAATTCGTAGCTAAATTTTGAAAAACACGCTTTCATTGCATTTCAAACTGGAAATAAATCATGCTCTATATGCCGTATATAAAATAAAAATATAAATTTATTTTTTAAGAGTGGTTTTCATTTTAAAGACCGTGTTGCTTTATTGGTAAAATGCATGTTTGATTGAGGTCACCTATGTGAGTAAAAATGTATTTGCATAGACAGGACAGTCAACGATCTCCCGGAGAGTACTGCACCAGAAGGAGAAGAAAAATATGATGGTCACTTGAAATGAAGTTAGCAAAATAAAATTAATAAAAAATTTTTGTTTCATTTTCCGAGTTGCCGGACAGACCTCTCGTGGATATGCCTCATAGTATTTCTGGACACTTTTAATATATATATCAAAAATGTTACTTATTTTTGATGAACAAAACTATAAAATTCCTCTTCAAATTGATTAAAGTGTATACCTAATCTAAGAAGACGTACGTTAAGAAAATTGTTGACGCCTTTGATGGCGTTTATATAATCATGTTGTGCTCCACCCATATAGTAATTAAGGTCTAGGGAGTTTCTGTTGCTGATTAACGCTGCTAATAAGAACATCACATATATAGAAGCTAAACTAAGTTGAGATACGTATTTCAGTAAAATATGATATATTTGGCTGTAACTGGAACTGGTAGAAAGTTGTTTTGTTGAGTGTTTTTCAGTATAGGTACATTTCCATTACTGAAATGTAGATTGAAATAAAATCTGCAGAACAATAAATATTGTATACAGCGTGTATAAATTCTACAAAATTCTTATAAGTAATTTTTCGAAGCAATGCTCATAAAAGACGTTTCCTTAATGTCACTTTTTTTAGACGTCTAAAATGTACAGATTACTATACAGGGCGTCCCTAGAGAACATGGCCATACGACAACTACGGATAGCAAACTCAGTTTGGAACAAAAAATATCTAACGATTTAGTGTCCGGAAACCGGAAATACGTCATAAGGACGTTATGGTCCTTCAAATTGACTTGGGTTTTTATTTTGTATCTCTGGAGCCATTTAAATTAACCATCCAAGTATACCATGCATTTAATTTTTTGCATAAAATAGTATTTTAATGCTGTCAACGATATAACCCTTATTTCGTTACAACTAAGTTACGGTATTTAATTCTAATAATAGAAACTGATTATCCAATATTCACATTTAGGAACAGTAAGTACGATGACATGCATTTTTTATGATTATTGCAACAACAACTCGAGACGTGTAATAGCTGATTATTAACGCTGTTATCCAACCAGAAGAGTTCCTCATCTTACAGTTTTTGAAAGAGTTCACCGACATTTGTCGGAAATTGTAATTTCAGCAAGATAAATACTATATAATGCAAATATTGAAGATAAAGAAGTAATTAATGTTGACGTCGAAGATAATCTTTAGGCTTGTGTTCGCCAAATTTCGCGACATACCGGAATTCCTAAAAGTAACAATTGCTCCATTCCTATCAATATCAATGAGTGCAAACTTTACAGAAGGGGGGGGCATTTTCCGCCACGTAATCAGCTATTTAGATTTTCTACAGAAATATTTAAACGATTTTCTTGATAATGTTGCAAACAATTTTAGACAAAATATTATATTTCAAATAGATGGAGCACCATCTCACTTTGGAAGAAATGTCCGCAATTGACTCAGTGAGATCTACAGGGGAAGATGGATTAGGCTAGGCGGTCCTATGGCATGGCTTCCTAGATTACAGGATTTATCATTTTAGATTTTTATCTTTGGTTCTAGATAAAGCGACTGGTACACTAATAAGAAATTAATATGCGGGATGAATTGTTTCAATGGATCAATACTGCAGCGACTACCTAAGACAAAATGTAATGTAAGAAAGAAACAATGTCACCATGGGCGTCGACTTTCAGAGCAAAATTCTTTAGAAACGCGTCTGTACAATTTTTCACAGTGAATACTAATATATCAAGAAAGACTTAGCTACTCTATTCATAGAATATGAACCATGTGAATCAATCAATTTAAGCAATGTAATTAACAAAATTCTGGAACAAAATCGCGAAGAGTGCTCTTTTAATAAACTAGATTTTCTGTCTACATAATATTATGGTTGAAATTGATGTGAAAATGACTGGATTCTTAATTATTTTAAAAACCCGTTTCTGGAGGCCGTCTTTGAAGGGTCATAGCACCCTTAGGAAGCATTTCCTGACACAAGTTCATTAGACACTTCTGCTTAAAATTAAATTTCTCAATTAGAAATTTCCTATTTCCTTTAATTTCTTGTCAGAAACTAAACAAAAAAGTGGAATGTATACAGCACATGATGACGGTGTTTCTTTATGTGGTATATGGTGCTATTTCCTCTAATAATTCTTAATGCCACGAAATCTAACGCAATAATTTAATACACAATATGAACAACTTTTGTTATTAACGTCTTATCTCATTTTTAATAAAAAACTGACTACTAGTGAGAGAAGGTGCAGTTCCAACAAATTAAATTTATATTCCTAATATTTGCTACACAAATTGCATTCTAAACAATATTTTCTCTTGTTGTATATATCCTGGGATAGAGTGTATATCCTCTGTGTCGGATACAGGCAGTAAAATATTTTCACTTTTAGCACCATCATTACCCAAAGTATTTACAACTATTTTCTCAACTGTTTGCGCATTGGTTTGCAAACGCTATTTGGACTCTATTTTGGAAAACATGTTAACGAGACAATGTGTAAAGTTTATTCCGTGTCTAGGAGTTTATACACCTTGATGGCGAGGAATAGCCGACCAAATAGGGAAAATAAAAAATTAATTTACACTATGATAGTGAGACTGGCCCTAGTATATGCTGCGCCGATCTAGTATTTTGCGAGTGCGACGACGTTACACAAATTTACTGGAAAACACATTTCCTCGCCTCAGCAGTTACTCAACAAAATATACACCTCTAAGGGAACTACGACAACTTTACAACGACATTATATCAGAGATGCCTCACAAAAATTTTACGAATTTAAACTTTCTGATTGCCACTAAGAGCCAACACTACACAAATAAAGGAGTATAACGCGCCATTTCAAATAAAATACTAATTACCATACCAAACGTTACCAATTTTCAGACAACACATTTAGATCACGATCTTCCCACAAAAAAATGGGAGGACACGCCTACAATATAAAAGGGCACCAAAATTCAAAATTTTTTTCACCTTTCTCTTCTTTTCTTTTGTTCATTTTTATTAACAAAATTCCTCAAAAAATTTATTCCAAATTATATAAACTAACCATCAGTAAATTACGTCACAGTATTATATACAATAAATATTAATATACTCAAAAATAAGCAGAGTTAGACATTCCCGCAGTTCGGCTCGTCGTAGTATTATCAAAATTTAAAATTTTTATACACAATTTTTTACAATTTATCTCTTTTAATTTTGCATTGTTTAAAGTTTTTAACGGCGTCGTTGATTTTATGTTTCAAGCGCTATTATACAATTTAAAATATTTATTTTAGGTGTTGTGTTACTGTTTAATATTTTTAGTTCTAAGACCGGACCGGCCCCGCTTACCCTACCTAACAACTGCCTCATCGTCTCTATACGCGGGGATACTAGGTCGGCAACGGACTGGGTGTCCGGCGAGGGCAATATACAATCTGTTTATATTTTAATGTCAATAAAATTGTTTTGAATTGAATTGAATTGGTTTGCAACAGATGTTTACTACATATTAACAGTATAAGTGTAGTCTGAATAAAACATAAAATAAGCATAATAACATTAACGATTTCCCTTAAAGTCAACACAAATTCACACATACTGATTTTTCACGTCCTCCGTAAATTGCCAACATAGTTGTTACTATTTATTTTTATCATCTCGCCGTCTGTAGGTGAACTGAACTGAATACTGAATAAACACAGTTGCGACGGGATCTCTCTGCGCACGCTCTGTCCTTTTCTATGGGCTGGTTGGGAAGCCGGTCCGGGACTCATGGAAATTAACTGGCGTCTAGAAATCAGTATCACATTTAAGAATAATTTGGAACACACTTTGTGATTTACAATAAGCTGGAACAAATTTCGAATAACAATTTCTACGCCGCTAACAAGAATATTGAGATCCCATTAAAATTTACCTTGCCATGAAATTGGTATAGGTAATAAGGTTCTCTATCACAACCCTTGTCAAACAGGCTGAACTCGAAATATACCATAAAACTTCCAGATTTTAATAATGGAAGCGTCCAAAAAAAATATAAGTATCTATTACAACCTGCAGCATCTTGTGTAACATATTTTCGTCATCGATTTAATCTGTTCCCTTGCCCTAATGGTTTTTTAATAATATAAGGCACGAGAAGAGAAATGCCATGTATAAGAAACCGCAAATAAACTTCCAGTTCTAAGCCAGCAGATGCATTATTGAAAACATATTTTGTCGGGTTTTCGTGTGGTTGTTCAATCTTATAGCAATCTGGCGTTGATTGCCTTTCCTCTTCCTCGCTTTTAGTATAGGTTTACTTATCTTGCTGCTCGACTTCCTCTGTGACATTCTAATAAAATCAAGAACGCCTTATATTATTTATTACGCCTACAGGGTGGCTTGGCGATAAAATATATTAATGGTACGTGCACATCACTCAATTGGTTTGATGGACAACGTCAGCTTTTATTGAGGTTGGGTGTAAATAAAGTTATCGTTCCACCTCTCGTACGACTCTTCGCGAAGTCAAACATGATGAACTTATTTTTTTGTAACGATATGGTAGAACCACTTTACTTTTTATTACTGATGGGTTCAAAGGTGATTGAACCCACAAAAGAGCTTATAATATTTATACTGTTTACGTAATGTAATTAGCATAATAATGGGACAATATTAGAATTATAAAGGGTGTCTCACCAGGAACTGTATCGATCGATATAGGGAAAAGTACGCACCAGAAAATTTTGAAAATTTAGGGAGCTACTAACGACAGTGTGGCAAATCCAACTAAAATAATTACAAGCATCTGGCAACTTGCTTATTTTAAATAGAATACCCTATATATTTTAGGGTTTTCGAGGAGAGCATAAAATTCTGTGTCAAAAACATTTACCCCATGCCTAAACTCAGCCGTTTCAGAGATACTTGAAATTTTAAAAAAATTTTGACAGGTATAATGGTTTACAATAACCTTTATAGCTTTTTTCATTTGCTTTTTGGCATGCAGAAAGACCATAAGATGAGCTAAGCTCTGCATTTTAAAGAAATTCAATAATATGTAGTATACCAAGTGTTACATTTTGTAACCTTCAAGCCGCGAAAACTTGCTTAAGTCAAGTGGAACACCCTGTATTTTTTTACATCAAGTTATGTATAATTAAATTCCTTTTTTTCTGATATAAGCATTGGGGGGTTTAAGTTACAACTTTTTGAAATGTTTGCTATTTTCTTAGAAATTCAAGAATTTTTAATAAAAATTTTATCAAATTAGCTATGAGTAGAAACAATTGGTAACGTCAGTCATTCTCTTATATCAAAAAATGCCACCGCGTTTAAATTACACCCACGAAGACTTTTTCATTTGTTTATTATTTATGGAGAATGTGATAAAGTAATTATAAGAACTTGTAGTAAATATGTTACTAGATACCCACAAAAAACGGAAAATAACACTAAACATACCTATTAATTGGATTGAATACACTTTGCATAAACTAAAATAGCTAAGATAAAATCAACTAAAAGCATGATTCTGTTTTAATTTTTAATTTTCAAAAATTCCACCCTCGAACCTCTACAAATTTTTCGCATCTTCGGATTAGTTATTCTTGGGTAGCTCTTTTAATTGAATCCTGTGAGTTTAGAAATGCATTTCTTACTCTCTGCATACAACCAAAGAGGCCATAGGCGATTCATTAATCGTAAAAAGTTTCTTGTAAAAAAATTATTTATCAAATAATCGTTATGTGGAAGAGCAGCGTCGTTTTATGTTCGGCAAGGGTAAATTTTCTATATAGTTATTATTAAAATTTTGTAAAGTATTTAGATCTTTCACCTAAAAAAAAAAAAAAAAAAAATTAACTATACATATTAGCAGTAGAAGAAATCTTTATAACTTACTGTTTCAATTTTCCTGATAAAATTCTAATGCCACCACTCTATCGTTTCTTATGACACAGTAAACATTAAACTGCCAACTTTCTTGAAAATTTCGCTCCCTGAACACACGATTATTCGAGTCACTCCAGTAATGCGAATTGTCGACTGAAAAGTCCATTTTTGGTAAATTTAGCTTCATCTGACCATATAATATTTCCCAAATTAGAATCATCGCCTACAGACCTTATTAGAATAAATTCAGAAAAATGTTCTCTTCTTAGGAAATCTGTTTCTTTTAATCGTTGAACCATTTTGAACGAAAACGGGTGAAATTTATGTTTAATTAAGATTCTGTGAACTGAATCCTTGCATAGTCCCGATTCCAGAGCAGCTTGTCTTAACGATATTATTGGAAATGCATGAAAATATCCCAGAATTGCTATTTCTACGTTTTCGTCATCAACAATAGGCTTCCGCTTTTGAATTTTTATCTTGACAGAGCCACAATTTTTAAAATTATCCCGTATGCGTTTTACAGTGTTTGGTGACGGTTTCCGTTTTTGTGGAAATCGAGTAGCAAATGTGCTACAAGTTCTTGATATTATTACTTTATCACATTCTCCATAAGTAATAAACAAATTCAAAAGTCTTCGTGGGTGTAATTTAAACACGGTGGCATTTTTTGACATAAGAGAATGACTGACATTACTGATTGTTTCTAATCATGGCTAATTTGATAAAATTTTTACTAAAAAATTCTTAAATTTTTAAGAAAATCGCAAATATTTCAAAAAGTTGTAACTGAAACCCCCACAATGCTTATATCAGAGAAAAAGGAATTTAATTATGTATAACTTGATGTAAAAAATAGAGGATATTCTATTTGACTTAAGCATGATTTCGCGGTTTGAAGTTTACAAAATGTAACGTCAAAAATGGAACACTTGGTATACTATCATCGAATTTCTTTAAACTGTATATCGTAGCTCATCTTATGGTCTTTCTGTATGCCAAAAAGCAAATGAGCATCTTTTACACGAAGAAAATTATAAAGGTTATTGTAAACCATGACACCTGTCAAAATTTTTTAAAATGTCTGATTGTCAAATCTCTGAAACGGCTGGGTTTAGGCATAGGATATCCTACATATTTCTGACTCAGAATTTTATGCTCTTTTCGAAAATCCTAAAATATGTAGGGTAGTCTATTTATAATAAGCAAGTTGGTATCTACTTCCAGTGTAAACGGATGTGCCAGATGTTTGTAACTATTTTAGTTGGATTGGCCACACTACCTTTAGTAGCACCCTAAATTTTCAAAATTTTCTGGTGCGTACTTTTCCCTATTTTGATCGGTGCAGTTTATGGTGAGACACCCTGTATATTATATATTGAAACTACTTGATAATTTGTTAAAAATATTCGATACTAAAATCAACAAAGTTGAGGAAATTTCTTGCAAATATCATGTAGAATATGTCATTTCTTACAAGCCTCTAAATGGTGATATTGAAATTGTAATAAAAAAAATATGATATGAGATTTCAATTCTGAAATGGGTTGGAACCTTCGAAGGAAACTGATAGTGAGGTGGTTTTCCACAAAGCACCAAAACACCATATATTGCATTCGAGGCGCATTTCGCCAACCTAGTTGGCATCATCTGGAGATGAGTAAAACTAATCTTATGCTAACTATGTATTCTATTTATACCTAAACTATTGTCACGATTCATTGAACCGTGAATCACCGCCGAATATTTGGGATTGGCCATTTGCCACTATTCATATTACTGGAAAATTTCTTTGATATTTGTTTATATATTTCCATAGAAATGTATGGCATTATGCTATATTGATATTGTTTCTACATATCTCGTCTCATAGGATCGTCAACCAGTTTGTACAAAAATCTATAGAGTAATTAACTGAATACATATTTATCACCGAGGGTGCAATTTCTCAGGGAGGGTTCATGCTAAAAAAATTATGCTAAATAATATAATTTTAACATTTTGTCTAGAAATTACTTTAAACATTTAAATAATATTATTTATTTCCTAGTATTCCCAGAAAAGTGTATATATTTGAATAGATATTATTCAGAATGCTATGTCCCAAAAACCATTAACAATACAATAAAAAACTGTTTAGCTCACATTAGCTATTCAGATCCGATACGACGATTTGTCATCCGTTTGGATATCAGATGCATATGTAATTTTTTCTGATTTAAAGGTCGATGATGATTGAAGATATCTAACAAATTAAAACAACATGTGAATAAGAAGCCTTCACAAGGTGATACATTGTCAAAGTTGAGTATCATCTATCTCATTCATACAGTCGTCTTTTACGAATTCTACCATATTTAACGCGTCTTACTACTTCTTCCCCTAATATGTTTAGTACTGCTTGTCCCGGCTTAACGTTAATTTTGTCTGCCATCGGGGAACAGATAGAGGCCTGCTTTATAGTAAAGTGGCTTTAGAGGTTTGCTCCGCTGCTAGCGCATTAGTTCAGTGTTAAATTGCCTTTTATTTGAAAACATATATGTACATTTAATCGATATTCTCCTTTATTCTGAATTGCTATAAAAAAGTTACGTATTATTTTATTTTCATAATTTTCTGTTTTTAGTATAAACACTACATTGCTAAAATACTATTTTTAATAATTATATTTACAAACCATATTTTTACTACTAAAAATTACTACAGGAATTTGTAAATATTATTGCAAGTCACATATACATCTCAATTTCTTCCGTTATTAATATTTACGAAAAATCTTATTAATCAAATTAGATGAAGATGTGACACAAACGGATTAACCATCAGGTCTAAATCCTACCGGTTAGCGTGGATAATGCCTCCATGTTCGTTTGATCTGTGGTATACAGAATGTGCCAATAAAAACTCTCAGATGAAATATTTCGGAACTACTAGAGATATTTGAGTTGTGTAAAAGCTCAGAAGTTTTTTAAAGTGAGTGTTAACTGGTAAGTACCTTGTGTTTTATTTATTTTTGGTTTTACTGGACAGAATAGTTGAAATTAAAAATAACATTATTGAGTCAATTGTATTGAACATAATGTGCATATTATCTTTTTTGTAATCCAAGTTTCAGCGTTTTGGCAAATAGCCGGGAAAATAATTGTTTAAAAGGATATATGTTATATTTATCTGTGATAAGATTTGTAAAAGTTAGTAAATAATATTTAACAAAAAAATTTTTTTCAGTTAATATTATTTTTTCATTCCACTCTATATTTTAACTTTTACCAAGAAGAGGAACTTAATTTGTTTTTAAATTAGCTCAGAACATATAAGTTGCTTTAGTTTTGAATACAAATAGTTTTTTAATATGCTACTGGATAGATGGCGCTGCGCTACAAAGAATTTCTTGGATGACAGGAAATTAGAAATGTTGTCTATGTTAAAAAGAATTTAATATCAATTAGATTTCGTTATCGAGAAATTTGAGTTTAAAATAGTTAATTTTTGAAATACTAAAATTGCCTTAAGTTTGTTACAGTAAAGTTTAGACGATAATTCGTTTGGAACTTTCTTCATAGAAAGTTAGTGTGAATAATGTGGCAATAAATCTTTTTTTTGCAACTTCAGGTTATATCGGTGATTACATTTATTACAATTTTAAAGTGCCCGCCCCTGTATTTCATTAAACAATATTGAATAAAAATATGTTCCATGCATTTTTTCCAGTGCAACCTTAGTAGCAGTAGCAATAGAGGAAAATATTAACGTGGGCGAAAAAATACATTTTATGTTAATTACGTTCACCTTAATGAAATAAAACAACTTCATACGCAAAATACAATCATAGGTGCCTTTGGAAAGTGAACCAGTGAAAAAAGAGGGGGTGAACCAGTTTTGTGAGTGAAAAGATAGAGAACAGGTTCAAGGTGCTGGAGAAACGATAATACTTGCTTATTTTGTGAAACTCTCAAATCAATACTCCCCGTCATCTTAGTGGCCTAAATATTCTATGTTACGAGCTTGTTTGGAGGTGAAGGAAAGAGTGGAAATCGACAAGTATGGCGCATTGATACGATTTGTTAAGAAAAAAACACCGAAAGTATTCACAAAAGAGCAGGTTAGTAAATTTGTTTGTACTGCCCCAGACGAGACATTTTTAATGATGAAAGTAGCTTTTTTAATTGGAATTGGCGGAGCTTGTAGAACCAATGAATTAACGAAAATGTCCATGGAATATGTTGAAATTCTAGAGAGCAAGCTAGTAATTACAATTCCTGACTCAAAAACCCACAAGAAAAGGTTTTTTTTGCGGTGATATCTGATGGAGACGTTGATCCTGTGGCTTTATTTAAAAAATATATAGCATTACGTCCAACTCATACTCCGCGTAGATTGTTCGTATCATATAGGAACGGAAAATGCACCGTTCAGCCTTGTGGTATCCATTTCTTTTCTAAAATATCTGAGAAAATTGCTATGTATCTCAAACTTGAAAATCCAACTATGTATACTGGTCATTGTATTAGAAGATCGTCAGCAACTTGTTAATGCTGATGGAGACACATTAGATTTGCAAGAACTTGGTGGTTGGGGATCGAGCAATGTTGTAAGAGGTATTTAGAAGATAACTTGAGTAAGAAGGTTTCCATTGCTCGAAAAATTCAAGTTGGAGACGTTTCTGTAAACACTGTATCATGTACTAAAGAGACCATCGAACTGAAAAAGAATGTTGCTAGGCAAGATTCAGTGGACTTGCCAATCATTTTGGACAATAATGGTGTATCAGGTGTATCTATCAAATTTGAAAACTGTCAAAATATCCACGTCAATGTTCATAAATAATAGCTATAAAATTAAATTTGTATCTAGGGTATTATGATATGGTAACTAACGTATTATATATTGTAACTAACGTACTATGTGCTAGTTATTGTGAAGTTGTTGTAATGTTATGATATTAATAATTATCAATAAAGATTTTACTTAAAGGAACCTTAATTTTCAATGATACGATAAAACAAATAAACTTGAGATAATTGTTTTCACAGCACACTATTTTGTGTATCGAGTTTTCTGTATTACATTATAATAACCATTTATTTAGAAGAATTTAGAATTTTCTACTGTGAATTCTTATTGAACAGCTAAGTTGTGGGTATCACTGTAATCATAAAAGATTTACTTTCTAAATATCGCGATGAGCCACCATTTTGAGAATTGACAAATATGCATTTTTTAGAAAAACCGATATTCTCGCATTTGAATGTTCGTATGTAAGAGAGTATTTATCATAAAACAGTAATTCAATTTTTGCAATAGTAAGAAACCCCGTCAGAAACATGTTTTGTAAATTGCAGCACTCTAAATCACAAATAAAAATTTTCGTTAAAAAGGAAATAAATAAAAAAACCAAAGAAAAATGCATACTGTTATATTAAGAAATCACCATATATTCCAAAAATGTGAAAATATACAGGGTGTTCTATTTAAAATAAGAAAGTTGGGGTAATTTCCAGTGAAACCAGAAGTGCATAGAAATTTAAAATATGTCTTCCAATGCAATTTCATGTGAATAACAACATATTAAAATTTTATCATTTATTTCTATAAACAATAAAAATAGTGGTATTAGCCAGGTTTCATTTTCATCCGATGTACGGTGCATGATCCGGCACAGTGGGATTTCGCTCATACAACGCGACGGCATAAATACATGCTTGATTTATAGAACTATTCTATGGTATTCTCTTCCATATAGTGTCTATCTATACCTTATATCATGACATGAAGCAGCATAACAATTACATTTTAAGTATTTAGAATTGCATAAAAGATGTGTAAGGCCGTATTGAGGTAATATGTTATAAGAGCATTTGTCGCATAATGTGGGTATTTTTAGTACTTGTGTTATTTATATATCATTTACCGTGCACGTTGGCAATGTAGTTTATGATGCAGTCTAAAGTAACTCTAAAGAATGCAGTTCGGTGTGGTGCAGTATCGTATAGGCAAGACAATTACGGAAGGAGTAAGCACAGTTTCAATTAAAACTGTAGTATATAGTGGAATTACTGTCTGGCAGTTTAAATGTTTTCAGAGTAGTGGCCATTCACACTGCTTTTTTTGTATCTACATGCCGACCGCACAAAACAGTTTAGGTTTAGTACGGACTTGATCATGTGGGGATCGTTTTCAAGGATAATAGTAATTGTAAAATCTATACATTGCTAGATAATGATAATTAAATTGTAATGTACGATACACGTTAGAATAGTTGTTTTTAGCAGATGGTAGTTTCGGACAATTGCCAATTAATTTTTATTGCGGTATGGAGACTCATTTAATTTTAAAATTATATTAATTATAGAGATTATTGCAAACTTTGAATTGGAAATTATAACACATCGATGATTTTGTACCAAGAAAATTATTTACAGTAAAAGTATTAGCTTAAATTAAATCGGTACCTGAAGAAAACTTATGTTTGATGAAAGGTTATGTTAGATGAGAGGTACCTTCTATGTATCTATAGTCTGTTCACATAAGCTTTGCAGCATTAGCCAGGATAGGGAACAAAATGCGCGCAGATGATTGGTGCAGACGGCAGTCAGATATACACAAGTGCAAAGTTCCGATAGCGGTTAATTCAATTTTCATTATTTATTTTATTTCATAGACATCGGACGTTTGTATGTTATATAATTTTACTTTTACAATAATTTAACTTATGTATTGTGTAATGTTTATATTAAATTGATTACCTTTATTGATATTGCTTATTGGCTGATTTTATAATAATAATCGGTAAGGTACCTATTTGATGTTTTAATGATTTACTGTTTTTTTCAATTATTTTCTATTATATAAAGTGACTCAGTTTTAATAGCGAAAATTTTAAAAGCCGATAGATCTCAACGAAATGAGGATTATTGTTGTAGATATATACTTATTTCATCTTAACTTAGCACATAAAAAATTCTAGCACAGGAGCGCGATATTATATAAATACATTTTGTGCATTTATGCACCGCGCGCCTAAGAGAACTACACAAGACTAACGGTCGACAAAGGGTCGCTCGGCGAGCCCAGGTAAACAGTTCTTTTATGTGCTCTAAAGCAGGTAGAACTTAAAATTATTATTTCTTATGGGTACACAAAATAAAAAGTAATGGAAATTATTAAGACGTTTGGCTTTGTTATAGCTATATCGAAATTTTTTATTAAATTAGGGTGTTCTTATTTCGGCGCGGCGTAACCAGTCATTTAATTTCTTATTCAGAATTTATAAGAAAATATGTCAATTTTATTTTTGTTATTTTGTTTCTTTCCACTGCTAATCAATAAAAGGCATTTCTTGTTATTGTAAATAAATTTACGTATGTACACTCTGTTGAAATATGTTTTCACTGATTCAATAAAGCTAAAAGGCATTTATCTTAATTCTAATGCTTTGAAATATTTTTTACGCCTGGTAATAAATAAGTAACCCACACTGATATATTGATTACGCCTGGAAATCAGCAATTTCCAATACACTTGCTACTTTGCCCATTGTAAATCGGGCTCACTAAGCCCAACCCACCACTGCAAAGTTTAAGTGAACAGACTTTAGTTATTTACTTAGAGCATTGCTAAATAGGACACGGCTCGGAACAAGGGGACACTAAGTCAGTTCATTCGCTTATTTTCGACTTTATTCTTATTAAGTCTTTTTCAAAGCTCTGAACCATATTTTTGTTTCCTTATGTATTTTGTTGTGCTGAAACCGAATCTGGCTATAAAAATTACGGCTCGAGCGTTAATTCTTAAGATACGGGATATTTTTAGGTACAGATATCGTAAAAATCATCTTTTTTTAAACAAAACAAAATTACAATAAAGTGGAATTTTTTTTTGCCTAAATCATCCTAATCTACTTTTCCATCAGTACTAAACATGATTTTGACATCAAAACAGCCTTTGTGGCAGCTGCCAACTGTCAAACCGCAAATTATAAAATTCCAAAATTTCTAAAAAAAGCTTCTTCTATATGAAAAACTATATCACTACCAACGATTTCGAGGGTGCTAAATATGATTTTGACATCAAAGTAGCCTTTTTGGCAGCTGCCAACTGTCAAGCCACAAATTGGAAAATTCCGAAATTTGTAAGAAAATCTTCTTCCATGTGTAAAAGTATAACACTACCTACGTTTTTGAAGTGCTAAATATAATTTTAAGATTAAAATTGCTTTCTTGGCAGCTGCCAACTGTCGAACTGCCAATTGGAGCTAATTGCTCAATTCCAGAATTCCAAAATTTCAAAAACTATTTTTTATTTGTAAAGCTTGATCACTACATATGTTTTGAGGGTGCTCAACATAACTTTGATGGTTATTGTTAAAGTACTATTGAAATCTACAGATACATAATTACGATAACCAAATCATACTTACTGATTTCGAAAAAAAAAAAATGAAAGTGTTTTTGCATGTAACCCAAACTATTTACTTATCTAGAATTTCGAATGTGAGAATCGGCAGTTTGACAGTTGGCATCTACCAAAAAAGGCTATTTGTCAAAATCATATTTAGCGCCCTCGAAAATGTTGGTAGTGATATAGTTTTTACACATAGAAGAAGTTTTTCTTACAAATTTTGGAATTTTACAATTTGCGGTATGACAGTTGGCAGCTGTCAAAAAGTCTATTTTGATGTAAAAATCATGTTTAGTACCCATGGAAACGTAGATTACGATGATTTAGGCAAAATTGTAATTTTTTTTGTTTAAAAAAGGTGATTTTTCCTGTAGCTAAAAATTACACTATAGCCGTAATTTTTAAGACCAGATTTGGTATCAGTACATCAAAATACATAAAGAAACATGGTTTTGATTAAAAGTACAGAATTTTTTCTTTGTGTGCCTATGTACTAAATCAAATGAACTGATTCTGTGCTTCCTTGTCGTATCCCGGCGATTTTCTAAGTATCTTTACCTATAATGCAAGTAATATCTACAAAAAAAAAAAAATCGTTAACATAAAAAAATCAATAACACAAAAAAATCAATACAACGGATGTGGTAGAAATGATTTCTAAATATTAATAACTAAATAATACAGATATTATATTTTACATTCACAATAAATTCACACGCCTTTGCTAGAAATTCATAAATTTCCGCAATGCAAAACCAATAATTTTTTTGTATTCCTGTATAAAATGAAATTCCTTCACCATAAATAAACCTTTCAGAGCTTAGATATACTGCAAGCATTGCCATTTTCCTATTCTACAAAAACCGCGTCATCTCTATGTATTTACAGTGCAAACATGACACCTCTAGATATGTCAGTCAACGCGGTTGCCACCGTCTTACGTCTCTGTGCCAAACGTTTACTTTACTATACTCATACTCGTACGAACTTTACCATCTGTTGAAACGTATCTGTCTCACGGAAACTTAGCGAATGTAGAATTTTCGACACACCTGCATATAAAAGAAATGATATTCAGCGACCGTTTCAGGAAATATTGCTTTTAAAAGTTTTTTATCATTTTTTGTAGCGAAGTAATGAAACATTTAAAATTTATACTCCACAAAGTTTGATAACGTTTTACATAAGGCATTTTAACGAAACTTTTGTTTAAAATGATATTGGATTTTCTAAGTTTTCTGCAGTTTTATATGAGAGATGGAAATATACTTCTTTTTCCACAAACTTTTTCGGTTTTAATTATGATATTTGCATAATATGAAGACGAAATTCAGTCGCTTTAGACATTCCAGAAAGTCTCTAACAAAATATTTTATAGCTATTAATTATTACACAGATTTTCTCCTTATTTTAGATCCAAGCGATAAATTAAATTTTTACTGTTTATGTTTTCAATATCTACCATTAAATTACACAAATTAACATTTTCCAGACTAATCAATAGCAACAATTTAAGAGTTAGCCCAGAACAATTTGATGTACAAGAAAACATTTGGAAAAACATGATATCTATTATTAAATAAACTGCCAAATGAAGTTAATAATATAATTTTCCTGTGTTATATTGATGAACAATATCTTCAAGACGATAGTAGTTATCGCAGTCTTGAGGATATTCTTTCAAATTTCATCATTTGACCATGACATCAAACTACGATAGAAGATGTTGCATACAGGGTGTAAGGTGAAACCCTTGCAATTTTTCAAGATATCGTTATTTCCGAAAAGGTAAAAAACAATTAGGTTTTTATCTGTCATATAGGATGATCTATGGATAAATTGGGAGGAACTCTTTTGGGTGTTTTTTTGATATCTCTTATATTTCTAGAGAGAAATACATTTTTTTTTAAATGAGTTACACTTTGCACATTGATCTATCACTTTTCAGTGAGCAGTTGAAACAAAGGTTTTTTGTTTAGTTTTAAGTCATGTAGTTTCAGTATGCGTATATTACCAGCGCCGTTGTTGCCTGCACCCCGCGCGCTGTCAGCGACCACAAGTTCGCCAGTAACAATCTAAGCTGAGAACAAGCAAGTACAACGCACCAAGCCTTGAAACGAAAGACCGTTCGAACTCTTCTATGTAATATCAGAGACAACCCGAGACGCGCAAGTACGTGCTAAAATTTAATCCGCAGTATTAAACTGGTCGATTGTAATGGAAGGTGAAAGTAGATGGCGCAAGAAGCAAACGCCTGCGAAAATTCAAAACCCCCCTTTATATTATTTTATTGATATTATTTATAAGCTTTATTTCTGTAGCAGTTGGTGATCGTTCGTGGACCAGAAGTAGTCGATTAGCTGTTTTTAAATACTTCTATTCGCTGGAAGTTAAAAACTAACCGAGTGATTATCTCTGATGATCCACACACGATCACCAACTGCTGCAGAAACAAAGCTATTTTAAAGTTAGAATACAAAACTAGAGGTCAAATAATTTTTATGTTAAACTAATCAAAAGGTTAATTGTAACCTTGTTGAACCGCTTAACATAAGATTTAAAAGAAATATGTTTTTGTATTGGATAATTAAGATAACACTCAAAACACAAGTAGGAAGGTAATAATATTTTGTACAAAATTTATTAAAATCAGAAAAATAACAAAAAGGAAAATTTAGGACATTTTGTCAATATATTACAGAAAATATCATAAGTGATTCTTAACAGGGCGAGCTGGCAATTTCCATTGTAAAAGCCCTGGCGAGTCCAGTAAAGTCACTTTCTGGGTGTGTTGTGTACAATGTTTTTTCTGCAATGGTTCCTGCTAGTCTTAAAAAACTTTTTAACTTTAATAAAATATAAAATCAACTGACAGACATTAGACACTTACTTTCAAGAAAGACTGGAATAATCATTTTTAATTGTTATCGGATACTTTTTGTTAACAGAAAATGACATAAGGAATCGGTAAAGACTTTACAAATCCTTATGTCACTTTGCCGGGCTAGACCTGTAAATATGTATTTTCCACTCAAAAAATTGATCACAGTTAAATTTCTAGAAGGTTGCAGAATATTATTTAATGATTATAATTAAATTTAAAATATTTATTAGGCTTGACTTGCAGAGACTACCTTAAAATGTTATTAAGTGCTAGATAAAAAAATCATGTATTGTGTGGCATGCAACGTGGCTCTATAAAAATTAAGGTTCTAATTATGCGAAAGAATCTTCAGTTTTCTCTTTGTCTCACGAGCACCATTTTTTTATGATTCTTTTATTCATTTTGCCTCACGAGCATCTTTTTTATTTTGCTTCTGTGCCTCATTGTGCCTCTTACACCACCAAAGAAGTCCAATTCTAATAATTCCCCGGTCGTTTTCGAACGGTGACATTCTGATCTGATACAGAAGTGCTGGGAATCTCCTCCAAAAAATCCCCAGGTTCCCTTCACTATGCTAGGAAATTCCTCCGCCAACTCATAAGGTATATTCTTTGAAGTTGAGGCCTCGCTTGAGGCTAGATCTGAAGTAAAATGAGATAGATTTTAGCGACCATGTTTATTGGTTCATATTTCTTTATTTTGAATAAATTAAATAATAGTAAAAAGTCTGCGATAATTCTACCAAGTTAATTAGTAACAACTATGGATTGATATCTAAGGACCCCTCACCACCAACATTTTGTAAAACACATATTACCTGCTTGCACTTGGTATGTTGCCAACTAATGACATGGAAAAAGTGTGGGGACTGCATTGCGGGTCAACCTATGACTACTTCGGTCGACATAACTCTCAACAGTAAAATGACGGGAGCATATCCTATAATTTTGTGTAATGTATACCCATATTCTCTTGCCAAATTTTTGACCTGTAAAACATAAAAAATTGTGCTGTTAGAAGTGTTGTTAATTTAGTGCAGGCCTTAATTTACCTTTCCAACTTTGAAGGAAAATAATGAAGTTTTGCCACATCGTCCTCCGAAGAACCACACACATAACACAATCTAATTCGTGACTCTGTGGCCATCTCAAACAAAAAATAACCTACAACAAATTTCAAAGTTTATTATGAGGAATGAAATAAGTAAAGGATACAGTTAGCACATTTTCTAATACTGTTTATCCTTTCTGATTAATATTTAGATATAGCGGATAAAATTGTTTATAATTTTATAACTTACCAGTTATATGAAATTGGTAGTCTTTAAGAAGAGAAATAGTCTTTAACACACAAATATCACAAAATACAACGAGAAATATTTAAAATCACGACAAAATAACAAACACTTCTTTCGTCAATTCAAGTTGACAGATGAATACCACAGAAAAAGCGCGGGATAGAACAGAAATGATAGCAGTGCAAGTGCTACCCTCTGCTTTCACCTTCCATTATATCGGACTAGGACAGCTATATTTGACTATTCTTATATTAAATAGAGATAGCGAATAAATGTTAAAATCGGACAAAATTTTCTATCCACTTGCACGTCTCGGGTTGTCTGGTAATATATACGTTTCAAGCAGTCATTGTCGTTATATTTTATACTCTACACAGCTAAACACATACAGTCCACCCCCTGAGCCATCCCCTTTGGGGTCAATAAGGATAATTCAAAATAGTAGCAAAGGAAATCTAGCAAGTTTGCTATACTATAAGATTTACCCTAGAAGGGCCCCAACATTTTTTGTTCAAATTCGATACGGTTGAATTTCTTATGGTAGTTGAAAGTGACCAAAAAAATAAATAAATATGGCAAGGGCATATCTGTTTTTCCGTTACACTTTATTCATTACCAGTACAGATAAACATCCAAAATCTGCTTGTAATAACTGAAAGTATCCGCTTGTTATTTAAAAAAATAACAATTTTCGTAAGAACTTTGACCCAGTATATAGTAGTAATTTTATAAAACATGGTCGCTAGTTTAAGAGTAAGAATTTACTGTCAGCGACTTTAAATTAAAATTCTTCTCTCAGCTTTTAAACAGAATGTTTTATTTTCGCTAGAAACTATGTAGAACTAAACAGGTGAAAAAGTACAAGCTGCCCTTCTTGAATATTCATGAAATTTTATCACTTTTAAACTACATAATAATCACAGTATGAGGTTGTTATTTTACACCAGAGACACTAAATGATTTTTAGAAAGAGGTTGTAGTTCAGTCTACTGTTGGTTTAAAAATTTACAATGCCAACTAAATGATATAATTCGTTGATTCATATACCGATGTGCCAATACAACCGTACCTTTTATTTTTGTTTGCCAAAATATTATTTTCAACTGATTTTAGCGAAATTGGCGTAAAAGTTAACTGTTTGAATAGGTTACGAACATCAAATGTCAAGATGGCCGAAACATCAAAATTCAAGATGGTGAACGCAATTGAAAATAGGCCTTCTTTTGCGCTCGTTCTTTTTAATTGAAAGTTATCAATATAAGAGAACTAGTAATATATCTCGAAAAAATTAACTTCTCTTTACATTTCAAGACTGAGACGAGTTATATCGGTTCATTGGTTTTGGAGATATAGCGAATTCAGAAAAGGTCTACTTGCCATTTATAAAATCTGGAACAATAAACAAACTTTGATACTTTCCCTATATTTCTCAACCGATTTCAATAAACTTGATTTTGTTATGTAGGCAACAGAATCGGCCCTAAGAAATTGTCGAAATGTCAGAATTACAATTCTCATTTTCTACCAGTATTTCTATTGCTTATATCACTACAACATCTTTAATATTAACAATACGAACTAGAGAACTAATTTATAAAAAAATGTTATCTAGGTAAATAACACATGATGAGATGGTAGAGGATATTTCTATCTCCAATGGTTTGAGTAGCAGTATGTAGCAAACTCTCACTTATTTGTTTGAGGCAAGGGATACGGTAAAGTGCCCAGGATTACCAGGATGGAGGTCTCCAGGTAGTATTTCCACAGATGAGAGCCCTAACCTCGAACTCCACTTTCATGCAGATTAGTTTGTATTATTTATTTCAGTTAATGGGTTGATTTAGGTAATCATTTTTTTCTGCCACCCAGCTTCGGTAGTCTGTGTTATACTATTGTGTAGAAAATAAGTCTTGTATTTAGACATTGTGGTAATTTGTTTGAAATTTCTTAGACCTAATTCTATTGCTTACGTAACAAGATTACGTTTATTATAATCGGTTTAGAACTAAAGAAATAATGGCAAGCAAAATATTAAAGTTTGTTTTTTTTTTGCTCCAGATTTTCAAACTGGCAATTAGGCCTTTTTAATTCGTAGTCTTAAAATGTAGAGTAGAACTTCCCACTTTTGAAATCTTTGATTAGTTCTGTCATTTTGATAACTTTCAGTTTAATAGAATGAGCGCAGAGGCAGTAGTACAGTCTCCATATAAAGTTAAAAATAAACAGGATAATGTAATAATTTAATTTCACCACCTTCTATCCGATAAAAAATGGTAATGACTAAAGTTACAGAGAATTAAATTTTGGCTATAACCACTTTTAGTCAAAAGTTGAAAATAAGCGAAATATTTAATAAAAACAAATTCACCCTTAAATTATTTTAATAGTTTTAATTTAATGAAAACAAATTCACCATTAAATTGAAGATGGCGGCTGACGCTACAGGGGTGGAGTCCCAAAAATCTGTATTTCGACTAACAATGATCCCCCGCCCCAAAGATTAGAAAAAGAAAATATTAGTGTAATTTCAGAGATTATTTATACATAACGGCTATAGTCAAGGCCCTATATTTAAATGCGTCCCTCATCCTCAATTTTAATATTTCGACCATCTTGACATTTTGTTTCTGTAGCCTATTCAATCTGTTAACTACTGACAACGTTGATTAAAATCATCTGAGGAACAAAAATTTACATAGGGTAAATATTTGTTTGTGTTGAGTAAAAACACTTCATATTTAAATTACTTCAGTATTTACGTTTATTGTTATTCTGAGAAAATTCTAAAATAGGTTGGAACCTTTGATGTGAAACAGTCTAAATCATCTCCACATGTCAACTTTACATTTCTATTTCAGTTTCATTAAAAATTTCACCCAATAAAACTGATTTCTCAAAAAAATATATCTCAAGTTACGTGTTCAATTATTTTTAATCGATTTAGATTAACCATAATACATGAAAATATTTATCTCATATTTTTCTTGGAAAGGAAAAAGTGTTTACAATAACTTTAACTCGATTTAGTCAATTTATGCATATACGAGTAACTACATATATTCCATCTCGAGCCATGTCTTTGTAAAAAGATTTCTTTTCTGCAGCTTGTTTAAAGCTGGAACATTTTTCCTTATACGTTGTTTTTATGCACCCCTAAAATAGAAATTCCATAACAGGTAAATCAATAAATATAAGCGGATATTTTTTACATATCGATATAAATACATCCCAAGAAACCCTCGATGTGAAGTTCTGGACCATCAACATGATCGTGGACTTCCTTTTTTATTAAATAACTTTGAGGCGTTCCAAGTTGATAGATCAAAGTTGGAATTTATGCTTATTTAAGTAGAGACGAAAGAAGATATAGTAAAGGTACAATTTCAGAAACGAGAAGCTTTTTAATATAATTATGGATACTTTTAGATACTTCAATAAAAATATTCTTGTCAAATAAGAGATAAGAAACAGATATTCATTTTTTACTATCAATGAAACAAAGAAATTGCCTTAAAATTCTACCAAATAATACTACTTATTGGTGCATATAAAAAATATTTATCTCTTAAATGATGAATAAGCTTCATCATAAACGAAATTTTTACATAGCAAGGGGCTAGAATGATACTTATTTGAAACGCCTTTAAGTTCCGCCTTTGATCCTAGAAAATCAGTGAAAAATATGTACTCAGAACAAAGTAATAAAGAATTGAAAAAAAAAACGTTTATTTAAATAAGAAAATAAAATACCAGTTAAAAATTAAGTCAAGTGATTGATTTTTTAACTTAAAAAGGCGTTCAATGTGGTCAATCACACCATCCTATTAAACAAATTAGAACAAATTGTAATCAGGGGTCGCATGCATCAGCTAATATCTTCTTACTTAAAAGATCATCTGCAGTTTGTAATGAAGTAAAAAGTATTTGTCTAAAAAATGTGTTTTATTATTATCTGTGAAAAGATTTATGCCTAGTAATGTACTGGTAAGCATACGTATATTACGTATATTTTTACCATAATTTGATTTTAATGGCACATTCTAATATATTGTTTGTAAATATAGATTTCAGATTTCAGTACACCTATAAAAATTAATAGTTATTTTTAATTCGTATTAAAGAGATAAAATTCATTAATGCTTTGTACTTAAATAACTTTCCTTAATTTATATCAATAATTAATATAGGTATGTACTTGCATATGAATTTAAAAAAATAGTAAATATTTCAATTTACATATTATATGGTTTTAGTTCATGTTTGCTTATTGTTTATTCTGAGAAACGTAACTGACGCAGATGTTGTGTAAAGTCGCCCTTCTCCAGTGTGAATTTGCATTATGTATATATTCTGGTAGTTATTGACATCTGACATATGATTCGATTTGCTTGCCACGTACCTTAAGTTACGTTTTTATTTATTTGACCTATAAATCTCTTGGATTATCACGCCTTTTTCTTCGACGTGGGTTTTAAGGTTAGATATTTTGGTTATTTCCTTCTTGCTCGTATGCACCAAACTTTTTTTAAAACATTTACGAACATTGAAAGGTTTAACATTGTGTAATTTTAAATAACTGCATTTTTTGAAAATATTGTTGACGGCCCGCTTAATAAAATAAAGCAAACTGCAATAATAAGAAAAAGCTTTTATTTAAAAAATAATGTTTACCATTCAAAGTAACACAGTAATAAACGTTGTCCTTGTATAAAAAATTTTATTAGGTACTATGATTTTTTAAATTAACATTCTCTGTTCAGAAACTTCTAGTCTAATTTAACATACTTTCCATAACCAAAATGCCAAAAATTCATTAAGCTGCACACAACATAAAATTTTAATTACGTTCTGCATTTATTTGTTTTATATTCGCGGTGAAGTTATTTCATTCATGAAAACATATTCCTTTGTACTTGAATTATTCATCTTCATATTTTGTAGCATGTTCTTGCAGAAACATAACTTCCATCAAAGTTATTATGTGCAAGGAAGTAAAATTGAATTCGCCCAAAATTTAGCATTTATTTTATTCAGCCCATCAAGTTACAGGATATTTCGTAGAATGCATTATATAGTGCGGTAGAAATTTAATAAGTGCAGTTGAGGTAGGTACCATTAAATTATTTCGTATTATTTTAAATTTGAAATTTAATGCCTTAGATATTCTGTTGAGCAATACTAATAAAATAACAATGATAAGACGGCATTACAAACGATATATTATCACCTAACCTAAAGCACTCTCAGATATTAGTATCAAGACGAGAAATGTCCTATTTATTGGAACTACACGTTCCCGACTGCCAGGCTAATCCAAGCCAATAAGCATGACAGTCCCCTTCGACCATCAAACCAAGGGGATGTATGTAATAGAATCTTCGGTCCCTGCCGAGAAAAACATCACCTTGAAGGAGGAGGAAGAACGGACCAAATATCACGATCTCCGGATCTCGAAGTGCTGTGCCCAGACTACTCAGTCATGTCGTCCTTGTAATCGGTGTACTCAGAGAAATAAAGACCATATCGGTCTGTCAAGCTAAGTGGCTAGCAGGCCAAATGCAGAAGGCGGTCATTCTAGATTCTGTCTGTCTTCTTAGGGCACATGATTCTGAGATCTGCAGTCATTAATTCTGCTGGATATTGGTATTTGATGTAGTTAATTCGCCGGCGCTACTCCTATGAGGTGTCGGAGTCCACGGGAATTATTAATAGGACACAGGTCTGTTGATTCGGTCTTCCAGATACACGAACATTGTGTTGTGTAATAGACCGCTGTATAACGCAGAGTTCTGTGCAATCCATCGATGATCTAGATAGATCATCGCAAGGCATTTGACCCAACATCATAAGATCTATTCTTGCACTTGCTCGATACCTTGCAGGAACAGTAACACTATTGAGATGCCACTCTGGAAGACTCATTGCACCATAACACTGTGAGTCACGACAAAGTAGGTGGCAATTAGGAGAAAAGTTTTCCAGGGTGATTTTCTGAATCCTTCTTCTGCATCTTACGGCTCTGTTGCGCTCAGCCAAACCCGCTGATATCAACGTGGAACATCAAGTGCTCGGAACCATAAATAAATTCATCCGTCATATTTATATGGGTCCTTTATTTTTCAGGAGTATGCGAACTACAAAACGTCCTTAGGATGGTCAAAGAATATACTTGGAATTCGGGTTGGACAACTTTGTCATAATTTCAAGAGGTAAATCATTTGCTGAAGTTTGTAATCCTTTTCTCTGAACATCCTGTATGCATAACATATAAAAAATCTATAATATGTAAGATCAGTATAATATTGTGAAATCGTCTAACGAGCTGTATAACTTCCCAAACCTGGCAAGCTGCAAAAGTTCATTAAATAATTCGAATTAAGACTGTTTCAAATATAAACACAGTAACTTTTTAAACCTATTTACAAACTTCCCTTTGTCTCGCACCACTCCGAACAATGAAGCTGAGAAATTAAATTTTCTAAATAAATAAAATACTACGTCACATCGGAATATTTTCTACCTATAAAGGACGGGAGAAACAATCTACGAGACTGTCGCCTGGCAATTACCGACTTGGAGACGTGCGTTGAATTACAAATGTCATTGTGTAGATCAAAGGCACGCGAGTAAAGAAACATGCCCGAAAAGTTCTGACGCTTAGGTTGAAATTTCCTTTAGAATAAATGAAACACCCACTTAAATATGTGAATATGCCCTGAAAAGGTTAACAGCTGACAAGGGACCAGAGATACTTTACTAAAAAAAATCTTTAATCATGTCAGAGCGTGAAAGGGCGTAGCTAAGAGAATGAGGAATCCTGCTTAGAGTTTTGCTTTGCGGTTTATATTAATCGGTAAAATACAATTTAATTAGTGCCTCGAAAACGTTCTTAAAATAGAATAGTATGCATTCATTACAGTTAATAATGGAAATCATATGAGGATTTTTTTCTTGCTTAAGAAATATCGAAATGAAGACTAAGTCAAACCCTAATCGATTCTGGTCATATATGTAAAACATGGGAAATACTACTAGCAATCATAATCAATTGTCTCACATTAATGTCCCTATGAGTGGTCCTTAAGAAATATTGAACGAATTTGCATCATTTTTTCAATATTCTTTAATAAATGTACAATACTTACACAGATATTAACGGATTACAACGCAATTTTCCAAAGATTTACGAAGACGATGTACTTAAAAATCGAAAATAACTGCCGGTCCTGGTGGAATACCTGCATTTTCTTTGAAAGATTGCTATGTTATTTGCATTACCTTCATCAATTATTTTTTTTTAATGTATGACCAATAATTAATAAAGATGTAAAATTCTGACAGAGTGACTTATTTTCAAGAGAGATAGAGATATACTAGCAACTAAAGGCCATTAAAGGGCTATCTCACTGTGTATTTCCAGCAATGGGGTATGTTTCTATGACAATTGAATGATGTATATTTTATAGATTTTTCAGAATTTTTCGATAGGCTCAGTCATAGTATTGTATGTTAGAACAGTTGAATTTCGACCCTACCGTTGCGATCCTCATTTTTTTTATTTTTAACTGTCTGACTCAATGTGCAACACCGTGGTTTTAAATCTATCGAATTAACTGCAACTTCTGATGATCCTCAGGGGTCTGTTCTTGGACCTGTGTTGTTTATAATATTTATAAATGGAATCATTTTGGAATTCAATGTGGTACTCTGCTATACGCTAACGATTACATGGTGTATTGATCCGTTAATAATATTCTACAAAAAGTACTGAAAAAATTTACATACGGTGTGACAAAAACAGGTTGCATTTAAATATGAACAGTTTTAACAAGTATGTTGCTTCTACGAGGAAAATAAACCCGACTGAATTTACTGACAAGCTAATGATGTTCAGTTAAGCAGTTGCGATCAATTTAAAGATCTTGGGTAATATGTATTACATTTTTGAATCAAAAGTGTTACTAATTTTAGGTAGAGAGTTATGTACGTGTATTACATATTTGTAATTTCTCGTCAAAAATTTGTAGAAACTAATTTTTAGTACACTTTTTTATAACCGTAAAAAAAATTCAAATTCATCAACCACTTTCCAAGTAAGGCGAATAGTGTATATCGACCATTTTTCAATATGACGTCTGAAACCAACAAGAATTTTAAATGGACTTTTGGTTACTCAAAGTTGTCATGAATAATTATCAAATGGTCCAAAAAAATCGAGGTTCCCGAACAATTAATTCTAGACATGTGTCCACCTGTTTCTTGCACTTCAAATGGGGGTAAGAAGCTTGTTCTGCAACCGCAACTACCTAATTTTAATTTAGTTTACTTGGAGTCCTATGCTTTGCAAGGATTTCTAGAGACCTACTGAAAGGCAATGAACAAGAGGCATGAGAACACATCTGGTGGTCAGAAAAGCAAAGACAGCAAGGACCAAGCTCTACTCAGCGGTCAGCAGAAGCAGTCAAGTAAACCTGCGAAATAAGCTCACGCTTATCAATACCATACTTAGGCCACAACTGACGTACGCATTAGTTGCCTGGAGGTACGCCAGAAAGTCGTACAGGAAGAGGGTACAGGCAGTGGAGAGTGTAACGTTGAAAAGCGTTGTGGATACACTATAGTTTGTGAGAAACGGCGACATCTTCAGAGACCTGGGGTCTAATCTTGAGGATGATACAGAATCGAGCAAGGAAGCTTTTCGTACAAGCAAATAACCACAGGAATCCGATAGTAAGCCAGGCGGTCAACTTTCATCTCGCTGCCGCTCCTAGGTATAAGAGACTGAAGTGACAGATTCTGGACGGGTGAGTAAACTAATCAGAAAGTTCGTTTCAGATCGACTAAAAGAGCCGCACCAGAAGAAACACTCGATGACCTGTGACAGAAGAGAAAAACCCCAATCAGTGAGGTCCAACAAGTCAGCACCGAGGAATGTTTTCCAAAATGACCATACCATTCGCATTTGCGGACAGGATTGTCGGTGGAGAAGGCCCATGCGAGGTTGGGGCACCTACAGCGATGCGACAGACAGTCCTCCTTGGCTCCTGGTCATTGTCAACGCCAAGGATATTGGCGCACGACATCGCATCTCTTTGTCTCAGTTCAGTCTCTACATGAAAGAAGTTTAACGTTCGCTTTTACAATTTCTGTGTTTAACAAGCTTGCGCAGAACGGTCTACTAAATTATCAGAAAGTAGCAAGAGCAATAAAAATAATACCATATTATTTTGTAGTGTATTTAAATTAAAATTTAATAACAGAAAACCCGTTAAAGCAAAATTGCTATTAAGGAAGATTTATGAATCATATACTTTATGTGCACGTATAGATTTAGTACCAGCTACATTTTCTTAAATAAAATTCTTTTCCTCGGTTGAAAACTTGTCATGTAATTTCAATAAAATATAATTTACTGGCTGGCGTTCTTGTGAGTTTACAGGAAATTAGGAAAAATATAAAATAAGCGTAAAACGTATAACAACATTTTTACAAGAATATACCAAATAGAGTTTTTACAACTAAAGAAAAGTTTGATTATGCTGGAAAACCTTTCTCAAATTGAAAGAGGTTTTAAAAGCCGGTAATAGCCTTTCCCTAACTTACTAACGACGTAATCACCGAATAAAGTAAATAATTTTTTAGGTAATAATGCAATAACAATACTGTATTTCAAAAAATATGACATATTATTGCTTCTACAAAAAAATAATAAAATAATTATTGGGTACTACAAAAGCACTCTTTCAAACCTAACATGAAAATAATAATGAATACCTATAGAACTTTATATTTTATATAGTTATTCTTATCTATACAGTGTGGAAATTAAGTAACGCATAAATTCAGTAATTCCGTTGATATTAATTTTTTGGAAAAAATCTCGAAGGGGTATAGCGATTTTAACTTCAGCAAATATTTTCAGTCTATTTTCAGTTTCTTGTCATTTATTTTTTAAATTATGACTTTTTTTTTAAATGACAATCTATATTTTTTATTATTGATTTTAGTAGTAGTTTTTATTCCGGTTCCGACCGTATAAAATTTTCAGTATGTTATATTTGAAAAAAAATCGAGAAAAACAGTCTTAAAGTTCAAATAACAAAAATTCATTAAATTGGGAAAATTTATCTAGTTGCCTAAGTTTGACGGAAAGTTATCGACGGCACATTCGTTTTTATTTTGAAATTGTACAAATAGTTGAAAAATCGAACTAATGTGATACTAGATAAATTTTCCCAATTTAATGAATTTTTGTTATTTGAACTTTGTAACGCATAAATTCAGTAATTCCGTTGATATTAATTTTTTGGAAAAAATCTCGAAGGGGTATAGCGATTCTAACTTCAGCAAATATTTTCAGTCTATTTTTAGTTTCTTATATCATTTATTTTTTAAATTATGACGTCATCGACTTTTTTTTAAATGATAACCTATATTTTTTATTATTGATTTTGGTAGTAGTTTTTATTCCGGTTCCGACCGTATAAAATTTTTAATACGTTATTATTTGAAAAAAAATCGAGAAAAAACAATTATAAAGTTCAATAACAACAATTCATTAAATTGGGAAAATTTATCTAGTTGTCGGTGTATCACATTAGTTCGATTTTTCAACTATTTGTATAATTTCAAAATAAAAACGAATGTGCCGTCGATAACTTTCCGTCAAACTTAGGCAACTAGATAAATTTTCCCAATTTAATGAATTTTTGTTATTTGAAGTTTAAGACTGTTTTTCTCGATTTTTTTCAGATATAACATATTGGAAATTTTATACGGTCAGAATCGGAATAAAAACTACTACCAAAATCAATAATAAAAAATACAAGATGTCATTTAAAAAAAAGTCGATGACGTCATAACTTAAAAAATAAATGACATAAGAAAACCGAAAATAGACTGAAAATATTTGCTGAAGTTAAAATCGCTATACCCCTTCGAGATTTTTTCCAGAAAATTAGTATCAACGGAATTACTGAATTTATGCGTTACATAATTTCCACACTGTATATGTGTATATTTTTCTTTTCTTGACCGTTGATATCAAATAATATCTGACAGTTTTTGTTTTGGGATTTCGGTCAGGTATAACTAATTTTATTATTTTTTTCTAACGTTTCAGTTTATTACACCATCATCAGAGACACTATTAAATATTAGGTATTTGTTTAAAAAAAAATTTACATGTTATTAGATTGTCTGTTTTAACGCAACTCTCGTTAAAACAGAAAATCTAATAACATGTAAAAAATTTTTTTAAAACAAATACCTAACAATTAATAGTTTCTCTGATGATGGTGTAATAAACCGAAACGTTAGAAAAAAAATAATAAAATTAGTTATACCTGACCGAAATCCCCACAAAAAAAAATATCAGTCATTCTTATCTGAATGCGCTAGTATAGAAGTTTTAGGCATATAATGAATCAAAAAAACGTCCAATATATTTTATCATAGAAATTAATAAAACAACTACTCAGTCTAGGAGCAAGAGTTGCATTGAATTAAATAACAGTGTTATTAGTACTAGAGGCAAAAAAAATGAAATTGAAAAAAATATTAATTCACCGAAAAGGAAAATTTTCACACATATTCATTATATGTCAAACTTTTATACTAGCACATTCAGATAAGAATGACAGTATAAAATGTAACGTTTTATAGGTACTTATTATTATTACCCATCATGTTAGGTTTGAAAGAGTGCTTTTGTAATACCCAATAATTATTTTATTATTTTTTTCTAGAAATGCATCAATATTGTAGCTTTTACAATAATTCAAATTTCAAGATATTCAACAGAAGTGTATGGAATGTTTCAAAATCATAGTTTAATTTATATACCTCTATAGCACAAACACATCGACTGGACGTTCATTGGATTGTCGCATTAATTGTAAGAGATATCCATTAGATACGACTGGCAAGAATATAATGGACATCGAGATATCGTAAGTAAAGGTGTCAATAGAAAACCCTAAGAGAATGCTACTACATATTGTAACGGTCCGTTTTTTTAAATAAATAATTTGGAATACATTCCTTATAAATTATATGGATATCATTTGAATTATAATTTAAGTTCTAAATTCGAATAAAATAGTTTTACTAAACCTTATTGTACTAACTATTTAGTGCGCCGCTACTGTGCGAAGAAAACAGTTGTTTACGAAGGAGCTGAGCTGTTGTGAGTGTTATTAGGCCTAGGCCGTACACTCGATAAAAGGAGAAAGGAGTAAGAATGTTTACTTTTATTGACGTCTCTACGACCCAAAAAGATACGTGACTTAGTTAAATTTTAACTTGGAACCCCTAGGTACCTAAGCACTACCCATTAACTTGTCTCTGACTTAAGTGCATCGCGAATGAATAGTAAATTGTTGACATACATTTCTAAAAGATTTGCAAATCCGCCCCGTGCTGTTGAACTAAAGTCGTGTAAAAGTTTTACATTTATTTATAGTTGATTTCATTGACTGTTGAGGTACTTACACATTTATTTCCATCTTATAATGGTAGAAAGTTGCTTTAAGTTAAAGGAAAACATTCTATTTTAAACCTAAAAGATGGTGGCGCCCAATAATAAATAAATAATAACAATAATAACAATAATAATAATGTTTATTCTGAAAAGTACATAATAGATATGTATAAATAACATTAATATGAATATATGTAAAATAAAGCATCAGAAATAAACGAGTGGAGAGAACATGTCCCTAATCCACAGAGGTAGTAGCTACTAGTAAGTGGGTGAAGGCTATTCCAAACAAAGGCTATTCAGAAAGTATTGAAATAAATGTTTCTTTTTTTTTTAATTTTGACAATTATAATTATTTAAATCAATGAAATTTTGTATCTGTATTCTTAGTGTATTGATGATCCATTGCTTTATTGATTTTTTTGTAAGACATTTTAAATTTAGATTCCCTTATATTTTGTGGCAAAGCAGAATATAGTCTTGGTGCTATAAAGCTAAGTGATCGTCCAAGAGTTTTGTAGGCCATGTCTCTTTGCGTTTCCTGTTGAACTTTACCTGGTGTTATATAAATGTTCTATTGATTTTAACTCACTCTTCATTTTATGTTGCAAAATTAATGCTCTATAACAGTATAGCTGTTTTATATCAAATAAATTGCTCTCTGTATACGATTCATCAGCAGAGATTCTCTGCCTAACTCGTCGAACTACACGTACATCACATACCTACCAAATCAAAAATGATGAAAAACAAAATAAAACCATCCCATACAATGAAATTAAAATAGGAAATTTATATTAGCTTTTAATCTTGAAAAAGTCCGAAAACTCGGACGAAACGTAGGATAAATTGTTAATGTACCTGGCTGAAAGTCCTCTAAAAATAAAAATAGGAAAGAAAGGTTTTTCTGTTTTTTATTGAAGAGATCATTTCTTTTTTTCTTGTTCTTAGTTTACTTGAGAATCGTTGGCCTGCTGTTACTTTTGATTTGGAGTTTTTGTTTAATTTCTACTTGTCAGCTTTTTGATTTCTTGTAAACATTCTAGACGAGCCTAAATTAGTTAACTTTATATTTATATTTTATTTTGTATCATTTATGTCTGACTTTGTTCTTATTTTATTTAATTGAAAGTTGATTTGATTTTATTGGTGTACTTCGCTTCCCCGCCCAGAAAAGAGAGTCGTAAATATTGCTTATTTTAATGATATTAAGACAGACGTTATAATATAATATAGATCACATTTTTATTATAAAAATATCAACTGCTCATGGTTTTTCTAAGACATCCAGTGTATATCTAATATTTATTCCTAAATATAAAATTCTCTTGCACTCATTGACGAACAGTTGATCCCATTTTGGTAAATTTATGTTTTGCCAAGATATAATAATGTTTCATTACAATTGAATTTTGTTCCATGAAATGTTGCGTCCAAAAATTTATATCTATAGACCTTTTCATATTCTAAGAAAAGTATCACTTGAATCCATAAATAGAGAATTTTAAAGTAACGTGTTTATTTTCTAAGTTGTAGTGCCAAATGTGTCATTGCAGATTTTAAATAAGAAGTTTATCTCGAAATTTATGTTTATCAGTCTTGGGTCATACACCAAAAGATGATGATGTAATTTCGTTAGAATGTATGGTACATATAATAGAATAATATGAACATCTACTCTAATTTAAAATCATATGAAATGGATAACAGATTTTTTAAATTGTGTAATTTTCCATACGGAGGCGGAGTTTCATCACTGTTTTTTGCAACAGCTATAAAGCGTTAAAGTTTTAATTTTAAGTGTTATTTGAACACTGCATTGTAGTAGATAAAATGTAGTTTGAGTGGCCAGATAAAAGGACTACAGTAGCGATAACGAGCTCTGTTTCTACCTTTGCAAAAAAAAATATATAAACAACAAGGACTTTATTTGTTAAGGCAATAAGCTTATCTTTATACTTCAGCGGTTTAGTATCATCTTGTCTAAAGGTATAAACTTGAAGTTTTTATTAAAAGATAAATTAATCCTAATAAAATAGACCTGGTTCTTTGTTCTTTGTTACTCTTGACATATTATATTTCTTCATGTGTTTCAAGAGAAATAATAGACTTATATTCATTCAGGTAACGAAAATATTTGCCATTTTCCATAGCCAGCAGTTATATAAAAATCATATTTTTTAAAGAACCTTTATACAATTGAATTAATTTAAATAAATTTAAATAGTTGAACTAATTGATGTGTAAGCATTTACTTATACACAGGTAATATTGGTTGCATATATTAGAGGTCGTGCAATCAGAATCTATGCGGGAAGTAGGGATTTGGTGTGTATAATTTATAGGCAAATAAGCACAGTTGGCCTTGCCTTGTGATATGACTGCGTAGAGTTAGTAACGGTGTTGGCGTATCATTTTTACGCTACACAGTAAAAAATGTTAAATCATTTTAACACTCGCCAGTGTGTATATAGTGTTATGGTTGTTTTTCTAATATTACTATATTAAAAGAGGTAATTTGACACAATAAATTTATATGTTAACATGTAATCGAATTTGTGAGAATTATAAGAAACTGATGATATAATATACAAAAAAACTAATATGTAATGTTGATTTAGGAACGACTCAAGAGATCCTACCTCTTTCTTCAGTTATATTAGTGTACATTTTTAACAGCACAATTTGTAAATTGGCAATTAAAATACGCGTATAATATTTTTACTTTCTTATACCTAATATAAGGAAGTATAGTGATATATACGTTTTGACCCTACTGAATCCATTCTGACTATTTGTGTGTATGTGTTTGTTTGTGTGTGGCCGCGGTTACAAAAAATACTAATGGGAGACTTCCCAAATTTGGCAATTAAGATTTTCAACAACATTTTAGGTGACACATTAAATTTGGTGATTGTGGTACCACCGGAAGAAATATAATGAATGAAAGAAGAAAAAAGGTGCAATTTCCGGAAAAAAAATTATAAAAAATTATTTCATTTCTGGACGATTCTCGATGAATTATAATGAAAAAACATAATTTTATGGAAACAAATCTGTCTGCATGTGAGTATTATTGCGATAGCAGCCACAGTTTTTGAAATAAAGCTTGCAAATTTGGTATACATGTTCCAAAGGCCAAAGACAATGAAAAATTCGGTGATGAGCAAAATTGGCAAGCTGAAAGAAGGTCTAAGGGACCCAAACTTATTTGTATTTGTCTTACAAAAAAATGTGTTCTTGATGAAAGATTATAAATCATGTCTACCATATCAGGCCAATAAAATATATTTTCCAAGTGCTTAAATAAAGCTGATGTAAACTGAAATTTTTTACGCATCTGACATCAGAAAATGGAATTAGGATAAATTTAGCAGTTTGACATATTGCACATATTTGCGGTCTGCGCGACGACGTAAATCAAATACCAACAAGATATAATCTCTTTACTTTTTTAAGAATATAGTTTGGTATATGTGTAGTGCATTATTTGCAAAAATATGAGTGGTTTATTGAAATTTAAAAATAACCAGAAGCTTACGGATGATGAATTGTTGGCTATAATAGAATCTGATGATTTTTTTGACGATCTGTTAGACTAAAATGCTAGTGATATTGAAGAAAATGATGCAAAATTGGAAGATGAATTGTTGGCTATAATAGAATCTGATGATTTTTTTGACGATCTGTTAGACCAAAATGCTAGTGATATTAAAGAAAATGATGCAATATTGGAAGATGAACAAGTGGACGATATTATGGAGGCTGCAGAAATTGATACTAATGTCTCTGACCAACACAACGACGGTGATGAAGCTTCATACAGTGAAATATATGATGAAACGTCAGAATCGAATGCGCCTGTGTATACCACAAAGGATGGAAGTAAGTGGGAAAACATCCAATTCGAACTAGAATAAATCGATCAACAACCCATATTCAGAAAATTGCATCATATTTAACTCAATATAGTTCAAATTTTTCGAACATAACAGAAGCTTTCGAATTATTTTTCGAGAAACACATATTGTCTATAATTATCACTCGAACAAACAGAAAAGCAACGAATTTTTATTATAAAAAAAGTTGGAAAGAAATCCGTTCTCTTTGTTCAAGAAGATGTTGAAGGCTATATGGGGCTGCTTTTTATTTTTGGGGCTCTTCAGAGTTCCAATGAACTACTTTCCATGTTGTGGAGTATGAATGCTATATTCTGTCGACCCATTGTGTCAGTTATAATGTCTAGACGCTGATTTCAACAAATATCATGCTTTTTTCGTTTCGATAATTACGAGGCAAGAGAGAAAAGAAAGTCGAGAGATAAATTGGCCCCAATAAGAGAAGTATTTGATCATTTTGTATCAAATTGCAAAAAAGCTTTCATTCCCGGTGTATGTTTAGATGAACAACTGGTACCTTTTCGCGGAAGAGCGCCGTTCCGTGTGTACATGAAAAGCAAGCCAGACAAATACGGTGTCAAAATTTGGGCTCTGGCTGACTATAATACGGCGGCGTACACCATGAATTTGCAGGTATATCTTGGTAAGTCTTCCCATATTGCTAACTAAATACATTATATGTTGATTTATTTATGTTGAAGGAAGGAAATGTTGCGGAAAAAGTTAGTATCAGAGAGCTGTTCTTGATATGGTAGAACAGTTGCCTCAAGGGCGCGGAATCACCACTGATAATTTTTTTATCAACAGTAAAAGCACAAGACCTTTTTACTTATCGGATAAATTTCTCTTTGTAACGAAATAATTTTGCCAGTCGGTAATTTTATAAGAAAAACTGACATGAAAAAAATTGTGAGACCGTAGATCGAGCGATTTTGTCAAATGTCAATTTTTCGAGCAAAATTATTGATTGGCAAAATTTTGAGTTAAAAAGAAATTTATCCATAAAAGAAAAGCTAGAGTGTTTTTTGGCAAGATAAATTAACGACAGAATATGTGAACGAACAACAACAATAATTATCTTTATTTATACAATTATTTAAAGGAACAGTTATTAAAAATACAATTGTTATAAATTGTTATATATTTTTATCGGTGATAAAAAACGATGCACCTTTTTTATCGCTGTCAAAGTGACAAAAATGTGCTGTCAGATAGACTTTTCCATATAGGAGTTAATTTATCAGTTTAAATTTAGCAGATAAACTTTGGGAAAAAAATTTGACGTTATGTGGTACTTTTCGAAAAAATAAGTCATTTATACCTAGGGAGTTACTACCTACTTCATATAAAAACCAATATTCTAATATGTCTGCTTTCAATAAAAATAAAACATTGGTGTCTTATGTCCCTAAAAAATTCAGCAGTTATTTTCCTATCCACAGAACATCACGATGACGCAGTTGGCGGGGAAAATGAAAAATTCAAGTCTAATATAGTATTATACTATAATAAAACAAAAGGTGCAGTTGACACCCCTGGAGAGTATTCTACCCAAAGGAAAACTAATAGATGGCCAGTTGCTTCATTTTATGATTTACTAGATATTGGTGGCAAAATGGACGTTTGGATAACCGCAGACTATTTCTCTTAGAGTTAGGAAAACAGCTTGGCAAAAGAAACATTGTTCGTCGTTACCAAAACTCAAAAAACTTGCATGCAGACATAAAAAGAAACATGACTATTGTCGTTCCTGAACTTTCCGTTTGTGAAACGTCTTTCTCAAGTAAAGGTCAAGTTCGACGTTGTCATATTGGTCCAAGAGGGAAAGATCGTAAAAGCCGCAAGCAATGCGAAAATGTGGTAAAAATGTATGTGGAGAGTATTCACAAAAATTAAAAAGGAGTCGAACATTTTGTTGAAAACACAAAAATAATGGGGTACACCTGTACCCCGCATAGTAGTCAACGCAATTTTTTTAGCACGGTAATAAGAAAGTTAATTATTTAAAAATTTTAACGAAACATTTCAATGTACGCTATTAAAATTTAACTTCAAATATTTTAGGTTACTTAGGAAACACCCTGTATATTTTCTCATTAAAATAACACGCAGTAGCAATTACATGTTTAAAACATTGAACCTCACATCGCTCTGCTTGTTTATTATAATTTATATTCCTTTGAATAGAATGCAAAAACGGTGTTATTGAAAAATAAGAATTGATATAGTTGGGTATGGGTGTGGAATATTAATCGCCCTGTAATAGTAAATATTTTACTGTATAGATATCCACTTTGAGATTTTCGTCAATATTTAATTGAAAATTGTCCCTCTGTATTTCCTTTTACAGTTATTACTTTATTCTATGTATTCCTTTGGAAGAAGGTAACAATACAAAATTAAAATGTACTTGATTAATAACGAAAGTCTTGTGAAATAAATTTTTGATTATATTTATATGAAAGAGTAAAAAGTATTGAGTTGAGCTTTATGAAAAATAAATTAATGTAATATCGTTTACTTCTAAATTAAATAAGAACTCATAAAAAATGCTAACTCCAGATAGACGAATGAAGATTCGTGATTGTCTCGTGAAAAATTGATGGGGTTGTTAAACCTTCAATTTATGGCATGGGTTGGTTTTCATTATTGTGTTACCTATACGGGCGGTTTTATTGTGATTACGTCGTCATTCCAGAGGACTGAGCTAGTCGAATAGGTTTCAATCTTGTACGGGATCAAATAACAGTTTCAGGTCAGCATTGTCTTACACAAACTGAATTAGTAGTATCCCTTGTCATAACATAAGATTATACTGCCTTTTTGTGTACCTTTGTACATTTTTAAGAAATAAAAACGAAGTTCTTTTTTATCCGTTTTCTCTTGGGTATAGCAACAACGAAAAATTATTGCCAGGCCTCATTTTGCTCCAGACGAATAGGTAAGAGATAACAAAGATACCTAAAAAGATTTTTGTCTATGTTGTGTGCCATGAGCCATGACTCCAATAGTTGATCAATAAATTTACTCTCACATGCCAAAGGAAATACCTGGCTCCTTTCTCTCCATCGTCTTCTGGAAAATGGTGGATGACAAATTTGACAATATACAAATTTATTAATTTTCATAAATCTGAGAATTATTGTGTATATCAATATATGTTCCTTGTGTGCATTGTTGAATGTTAAAATATAAAAATCAGTTGAATGACAATTAACAGAATAAGTCACATTCCACTTTTGAAAACAACATTAATTGAAAGAAATCGAGGAATACATACAAAAACAAATTATACCGTGTTTCAGAATTATTGTTCATCATCAGCACAGCACAAAATATGCTTATCATTGGTAAAATATAATTTAGTAATACCTGATGTATGAGAGAACTTGCTTACCAAATATCTTACTATGCTACAGCAAAGTTTACTTACATCCTAACAAACAATTTAGTAAAATTTATTATATTACATCTTTGTATGCTAAACAAAAAAATAGTAAAATATTGTGTTAAAGTTTACCTAGTTTTCCTAAGAGTAGTTCTTTAAGCTAAATATTTTGAATTGACCGTATAGTGTGTCTTGCTCTAAGAATTGACTATTCCTAGTGATATAAGATGAAAATCATTTACAGTTCGAAAGTTATTATGTTTGCATGTATGTAAATACACCTACTGCTCAAAATATTTCAATTAAGTTTATTAACCAACTATGTTTGTAAAAGTAGAGTTGTACACAGTGATTTGCTCTGGCATACTTTAGAAATCCCATTTATTACATTGAACGATGCTTCAGTTACTCCAGTTTTTCGTTATAGTGATCTAATGATGAGATAAATATTTATAAAAGCATATCTAGTATTGATGATAAAATTCAACTTCAATCTAAGATAAATTATTTTGTAGTACTGCAAAGCACACAACTATTTTATAAACATTGGTAAATACTCATAGATCATATTTACCCACTAGTTAAATATCGCAACAATATGTAAACAACATTAATAAAAATGTAATTGAAAAACCACATTCGAAATCTTTGAGTAATTATCGACAAGATAGGTTCTTGTCGATGTTGGATATCCTCCATATTGAAAATACTGCCAAAAAAAAAACTTTGTATTACACTTATATAATCGTTTCCAAAAAGCTCTCTTAGATGATATTATATAATACATTTGCTTACTGTCCTTTGGAGTTTGCATATATAGTGTGGAACACAATCAATACTATATTATTATAATTGAAGATATCAAAGTAAATTCATTTATTGCTTTCTTGAACATTATCTTCTAGTCATAATTAATTAAGCACTCATAAACTGACACAATCATATTGACATATTTGTCGAGACCATTGCCAAGGATCTGTAATTTTTTTCTATTTGTTGATTACTACTGCTAACAATATTTTATCCTCGAGTATTAAACTACGACATAAAATGTTTTATACATTAATTTATATAAGAATGTTTTAGTAAATGAGAGTGATGAACCACTTTTACCTATAGATTTACACCGCCTCCCACTAGATGTTTATTTATCCTCAAAATGTTTCAACGTCAAAATTTTCAAAGAATACGGAAATAAATTTTAATTTTCCGAAAGATTGGTCAGACTGGTCAGATTTGTCTTACTTTACTGATTTTATCTTAGCATGTGACAAATCATATGTCAACGTATATATTATGTACCCATACTTTGAATAAATTGAATTTGAATTTGAATTTGAATATTCTAAATATATGAGGAGAATTTGCTTTTTAACTCTACAAGTATTTCGGCTTTTTATGCCTTTGTCAAGAGTATAGGGAATACTTGACTGGACTTGGCAAAGGCCTAAAAAGCCGAAAGACGTGTGGAGTTTCTAATAAAATATTTTTGAAACATTAAAAAGCAAATTTCTTTCATATATTTAAAATATTTAATAATATTTCACAAGGAGCCAACCGCAGAATCAGTTCAGTGTAATTATATTCTATTTTAAATTCAGTTTTCGTAGAATGTGTTCCAATAACTTTACCTAATAGGTCCAAATATCCCACTTGGTTTAATAAAAATATTATACGGGACATAAAATATAAGGAATTACCGCGGAGGAAATACAAAAAAAACATAAACCAGAACGTCCATGATGAATATATGTCCATTAGAGCAAAACTGAAATCAGATACAGACATAGCATATAAAAAAAAATGTTAGTGTCATTGAGAATCAAATGAAATCTAATCCCAACCGTTTCTGGTCTTATATTCATGAGAAAAAAACGCATCCAGTATTCCCAATAACATGAGATATAAGAATGAGTCTCTTGGTGTTACCGCCATATTTATTATCACAAGTTTGCTGAATATTTCGTAACATCTTATACCACACGTTCAAATACAGATACGCCATTAGACAACAATAGTTGTCATGATATTCCTCATTTGCTACTAAACGAAATTTCTGAAGATGATGTCTTGAAAGCCCTAAAAATATTTAAGGCCAAATGTACTGCTGTTTCTGATGGTATTACTGCCTTTCTTTTAATGGACTGCATAGTAATACTTGTAATCCCGTTAATTTTAACCTATCGTTACTCTCTAAAACATTTCCTGCCATATATATTATTTTTTCCTCATATCAAGCCTCTCATTTGCCCTAATCAACATGGATTTATGGCTGGTAGATCCACCACCAGCGACTTATTCTGCACTATACAACACCTAGCAGAAGGCATAAATATTGGAGGTCAGATCGATGTCGTTTATACAGACTTCTCGAAAGCCGTTGACCATCTAGAACATGGCATGCTACTTAGCAAACTAAGTTTATTCGGTTCTGTTGATTCTCTCATTATATTTCTTCTTCCTATTTGCAAAATAGAAAACAGTATATAGTGTACCATGGTTACAAAATATTAGCAAAATCTGGTGTTCCCCAAGGTTCCAACCTTGGACCCTTATTGTTCATAATATTTATAAACGATATCGTGTCTGACCTTCAATGCATGTCACTTTTGTATGCAGACGAATTAAAAATATATAGATAAATAAAAACAATAAACGATTGTATCTGCTTACAATATGATTTGCTTACACTTGAATCAAGGTGTGAAAAAACAAGTTGCCGTTGAATGTCGGAAAATGCTTTATTATGTCTTATATTAAAAAAAGTAACCCGATGATTATCAATTATCTACTCAATGATTGTGAAAAAATGTAATCAGTTAAAAGATCTTAGTGTAATATTTGATTGCAAGTTAACTTTTATTGATCACGGTTATCAGTGCGGCTTATAAAAATTTAGGTTTCTTTCTCAGAAACACTAAAGATTTTAAAGATGATACTACTTTATTTCTCCTCTTTAATGCATTTGTACTGTCCTGTAAATCGGTTCGCCCGTTGGTCAGTGAATATGATTAAAGTAAAAAGAATAAAATAAAATAAAAAGTTACAATGTATATAAAATATAAATGACAATGGGCTTAATAATGACCCTTGTGACACACAAACTGCATCATGGGACGTTGTCGATTGACAAAAAATTGCTATTCATCAGATGCTGCCGATTTACTATGAAATTAGGTTAGAATAAAATACATATTTACCTGTAAAGAATCAATACGTGCCGAATCTATTTGAATGAAATTGAGGATTTACCTAAAACAAAGAAGTATATAGGTTAGTAATAAATATGATTTAACACATTAAATAGTATTGTCATTTGTAAATATGCAAGATCTCATACTAGTGTACCATAATGGTTTCATGGTCGAGTGGTAAGGATATTTACCTCTCACCCTGGAGTCCCAGGTTCAATCCCTAGTCGAGGACCTAGGATTTTTTCTAAACCAGACATTAATTCTAGCATACTCGGATATTGGATGTGTGTCTATTGTCTCTAAATGTGTAGGTAGCCCTCTTTTTGCACAAGGTACCTTAAGGTATTTTCAGGGATAAAGGTGGTTGTATTACTTGAGGTGTTTAATTTTTATTATTTTTTTAATACTGTAGGTACATCCTATTTACAACCTCCTTGTGTTATTTTGGCTACTGATAGTGGATAGATATAACTCTGCATACCAAGAAAAATGGTACTTGCTCAAATATTGGAATCAGTTTAATTCGTGGTTATAATTTATGATACATATCGTTATTGCCAAATTGTCTTAGTAAAAAAAATCTACTGGATTATTGAACTGCTAAATGCGTCCTTTAAATGTTGTGCAAATAGGATCAAAGGAATTCATAATAGATTTTAATTGCAAAATTGAGTCCAAAAGTCTTTCTTCGAATGTTAAAATTGAAGAAGGAATAAGTTTCTTCGAAAATAATTTATGTCCGAATTTCTGTAAATCAAATATGTTTCTAGAAAAAAGTTAAGGTGCAAGTATGGATCCTTGGGGAATTCTTAGATATTTATTGCGCAGTTCCCTATATCATCATAATAAGGGCATTTAGATGAAACAATAATGCTTGTTTTAATTTTTCTCTTTTTGTCACTTAGGTTATCTAATTATCTCTCTGAAATGTATATTTGTTTTAGTGAGCAGGATAGGGTCCTGTATCTAAACTAATTCTGTATAATAATTTCTGAAACCAAAAATTATTCCTTGGTATGTAGGAATCAAACCCACACTACCGTTTACCAGCAAGATTCTCAAACCACTGAGCTACCATTCATTGATATATATTAATATAATAGTAGGATACAACAAAACATATTTTCAAATAAAATTTCTATTGGGACACATTGCAATCACGTGAAAACAAAAGGTAATAATTTAGTCATTCATTGTAAGTAAATGTGTTAGGTGTAAAGAACCGATTGTAATAAAAGTCACTGTATATTGAGTTGAAACTTTCTACTGACATCGCGTTTATTTCCAGACGGGTATTACTGATTGAATACATCTTATACTGCAACTTCTTCAGTGAAGTCGAGCAAGCTATCTATTATGTACATATTGTATATGTTACCGGCAGAAACGATTTCAAGATAAACTTGTTTTACCTACAGTCACTCAAAAAAGTTTCCATACAGCTGGTGATAATAGGAAATTAGTGTTAATAATTAATTTAAATTACTTGCAAAAAATAATCTAAGCACATATTTATAAAGGTAACACATGATATATGATGAATATACAAAAAATTTCATTCAAGTGTAAACCATGGAAAATGGCTATCAACGATGTTCGAGCGCTTACATAAATACATCAAAAAAGTTTCCATACACCTGATGCAATCGTGAACAAGTGGGGGATTTACCGAATAGCAGGCCACTACATTGCCGTCACATTATACAAGCGTCTACAGATAGGTTGCAATTGGCGTTGATGCTTCAGAAGACATGCGCGAGATTGCGACCATGAATTTTGTCTAGACGAGTCCATTATGAACACAAAGGGGAAGCCTAACTCAGTTCATAGATAAGTATTAATAAATCCTTTTGGAATCGTTTGTTAGCAAGGAACTCGTTAGACGATAGTACTTGCCTATACTTGCCTATAAAGGGCAAGGAAAATCTTACTAACGAACTAAAAAATACTTATTTATAAAAAAAATAATAAGTTTGCGATTCGAACCCTGGACCTACCGCGTGCTAGGCGAGTATCTTCTGTATCGTCTAACGAGTTCCTTGCTAACAAACGATTCCAAAAGGATTTATTAATACTTATCTATGAACTAAGTTAGGCTTCCCCTTTGTGGTCATAACGGACTCGTCTAGACAAAATTCATGGTCGCAATCTCGCGCATGTCTTCTGGAGCATCAACGCCAATTGCTACCTATCTGTAGACGCTAATTCACATTATTAGTACTGCCTGTCGTGAGTACGGAGATACTGTGCTTATTCAGGTTAAGGAACCAGAAATAAGATGAGTGACAGAAATAAGCAAATAGAACCTGTAGTTCGTAATCTAATAATTAAATTGTGAAAGGAACAGCGTTCTTTAAGTGAAATTGCTAAGATTATTGATAGACCGCGTGCAACTGTGCAATACATTATAAATAAATATAAAAAAAACAGGAACCGCAGATGTTTCACCAAGAAGTGGCCGCCCACGAAAACTAACTGATCGAAACAGAGCAACAATCGTTAGGCAAATAAAATCAAATCCACACTCCAGTGCAGTCACAATAGCCAAGGACTTAGAAAATAATGCAAATATAATTGTTAATCCCCACACCATTGCTCGTCCTAAACCCTTTATTTCTAATATAAATTGCCAGAAACGTTTAAAATTTGCTCAGGAGTACATAAGCAAGCCTCTAGAATGGTGGGAGACGGTCATATTTAGTGATGAAACAAAAATTAACCTGTTTGGCAATGATGGACACACAAGAGTATGGGGAAAATGCAATACCGAACTCGATAAGAAAAATTTGGTGGCTACTGTAAATCATGGTGGTGGCAATGTTATGCTATGGGGGTGCATGTCGGCGGCGGGGGTAGGAGTGCTTCATTTTATCGACACCACAATGGATCAGTATGTATATCTGAATATATTAAAAGAAAAATTACCACTTAGTGTACAAAAACTTCAGTTTACTATACTATACATTCCAGCAGGACAACGACCCTAAACATAAATTGCGTATTGTTTAAAAATGGTTGCTGTATAATGGCCCACATTTATTATACACCCCTCCCCAGTCGCCGGACCTCAACCCCATAGAACATCTATGGGGTGAACTTAAACGATGTGTGAAGAAATATCATATTTCCATAGAAGTTATTTTTTATGTTAAAGAATTTCAAAGAAGGAAGGTGCTGCTTTTACGGCCCTTACCCTCGTAGCGCATGCGGGCTATCAAAGTTGAAACATCCTTCCTTTGATATAAAAATATAACTTCTGATTTTACGCAGGTAAAACTAGTTCATCCGAGTTTTGCCTGTAATATAGACACTGTATATGACTACTCAATATTAGTTCATTTCTATGTAATTTTGTCTGGATTTATACTGATTATTCTTCAATTGTTTGCAAATGTATAACCCCGTTAACAATGTATTTGAATATGTTAATTATTATACACGTTAACAATATTTGTATTCATATTGTAATAATATGATTATTATTTTAATATATTATGTACTCGTAATTTATTGTTATTTGTTTAATACCGATCAGTTCGTGAAAAACTGCAATTGTTTGGTTTGCTTTTTATTATACAAATATTTGTTTAAATTTCAAATGAAATATTGCCCTCAGATTTATTTGGAAATTGCTCACGTATTGCGCTATTTTATTCAACAAAGTTCAGTTTGAAATACATCCATCACTACTAACGGAAATTTAGATGTTCTAGGTTATATCAATATTAATTTATGGTACAATGTTTGTATGCAAAAATATAAATATGAATAATAAAAAAACAAGTCTTCTCCTTTATAAATTAATACAATGCAAGTGGAATATACAACAACTATTAAAAATAACACAAAGAGATAAAATACATAGTGCATACGAACGACGGAATTACATACATATAAAAGAAAATATGCAAAGAAAGTGCTTTTAAAAACTGGGTGTTATCTGCATTTTGTAAGTTTATCTACTTTGGAAATGTGATTAAAAACAATCGATTAAGATTCGTCAGTATTGGTACAGAAAAAAATTATATTGAAATGAAAAAGAAAGAAAGTTTGATTTTGCATTTAACATTACAGACAAACTAGACAAATCTTGTATCAGACACAACAAACTACAAATTTGATTCCTTACTTTTATCGCGGGTGGGAATTTTTCTGGTGCTCATTTCGAAGATACAAGAAACTCATTCATTATATCCCATCGAATTGGTCTGGTACCGGTTTGAACCCAGGGCGCCAAATTAGAGGAATAAGCCACTATCCATCACACCATCAAGCCTATAAAAATGTTTACTTCTATTTAAGTTATTGCATTATCTGCTCGGGCATCTGTCCTTGGTTCAGTGAAAGCTTATAGAAATTGTACTTATCCTTTAAATCTCCTTGTTATTTTTAGATGTTTTAACATGTTTTCTTGACCGCCTCCTAAGTCATCCAAGACCCTAGGATCTAGGATTTTGTATTAGGTAAAAAGACGAGGTTCTATAGTTTATTGTGGAATTCTGGTTATTCGTACAAATTACTTTCCAGAGAATTAGTAATTTTAACTGCTCCTTCCAGCTTTCTATACACTTTGTATCATGCATAAAATAAAATGTTGATACAACAGAAGTGACAGTCACAACTACAACTAAATTAAAGCTTGATTATATGTATCAGTTTCTCTCGTTATTTGTTATTCTTTGCCGTTCTGTACTCTACTGCGCAAATCATCACGCTTCCGGTATTTTGTCTTTCATCGTGAAATACGCCGGCTATCTGATCGTAAAAGATAACTTCCATAAGACTGATCTACGGTAATCCCCCAGGGATATCAGGAATTTGTTCTAAAATTTAAGTTTCCTTGTTTTGGACGCAGTGTAGAATGCGTTAGTACTGGTATAAAAGGAAACTGAAAATAGGAGATAATTGCAATCTTTGGTACGGCTTCACTTAGACATTTTGTTTTTCATAAGATGGCAAGTATATTTCTTCATTTTCCAGGCTGGCTTGTAATAAACGCTTACTTAAAATACCACAATATAATTATTGTTTCGAGGAATGTTGTTTTCTGAGCACAGAGCGAATGAGAGGTTAGGACTTTTGTGGTTCCATTGGAGAAATTGAAAGACACCTGTAACTTCTGTATTTGAGGTAAATAGTTCGTAAAATTATAGTTATTGTTTTCCTTTGGTGTTTAAATACATTACTGAGTTTCCAGTAGGTAAAAGTTCGATAAGTGTGTAATTCAAACGTATTTCTAGAGGGTGCAAGCCTGGGGCGAAGTCTGCATCGTTTTGCACGCCTGAAGCGAAGTTTGTATCGTTTTGCGAGCCTGGTTGCAAGGTTTCTACTGTTCTGTATGTCGGACGTGCGGTTTGTCAGTATTTTGCTAGCGTAAGACTGAAGAGCCTACGTACCTAAGTAAGCACCGGGTGAAGTTCCAAGTCCAGGTAAAAGGTTACGAGAAAGTGTGTTTGGGGAGTACCTACCTTTATGTGCCTCTGGTAGCTGGTAACTGTATATATCATTTTTATCTAAGAGAAACTCACCCCATTTTATTTAATTTATGTTGGATAACGATAACCTTAACCTCATATGTCACCAAATACGCTGTAAACCTTAATTGTGGCCACCTTTCGGGTGTTAAAACTTTGTTTTGATCTATGTTTATAATCTGAGAACAAGGGATTTAGTAAATACTTTAATTAATATTTGAGGCACAGTTATCGTAAAGTAATGTAAATAGTTTTTTTTATGTATTATTCTCATATGAAATTTGCATGAATATAGCCTGTTTCATAGTTGTGGAATTTGATATTCTACTTTAAAGTACCACCTTATAACGAGAACGAACAATTTATGGTAAGTTGAAGTTTAGGTAGAGTAATTAATTTTATAATACTGAAATTTAGATAAACTGGGTGTAAACGCCCTGAGATCTGAGCTAGTTTTATTTTGTCGTGGCACTCATTAACTTATCCGAGCTACGTAGTCTTACCTTGCTGCATACCCACGCCCAGTAGTTTTGTGATCACTTCTACATAGTAGGGGTATGAGTATAGAAAGGGTAGCAATGGCGCCCAACGTGGGGCTCGAACCCACGACACTGAGTTAAGAGTCTCATGCTCTACCGACTGAGCTAGGAAAAGATCCCTATAAAATTATTTAAACTATTACTTAGGTATATTAAAAGAAATAGTTATTCATCTTTTTAAAAACGACATAGAATTGCTCTTACTTAAATATGCATTTATTCAGTTGGTGACAAGGCACTGATTATGTTATTGAAAATGATATTTTATAGGATAAATATGATGTTGACAAAGTTTCCTTTTACTTTTTAAACTTGTATTGGCAGTATCTTCGTTGAAATTTTTGTTTTTTATTGCACTAATAATTTGACTATATTAAAATAATGCTTGGTAAAAGTATGTGAATATAGAAATTTTATAATTCTTATTACTATTATTAGAACAGATAAGTATAAATTACCTTGAATAAACGGTGTCAGTTCTTAACATATTAAGGGATAACGCACTTTACGGGAACTAAAACCAAGGATAATCGAATAAAATGCTTAAATATTTAAAGAGTTGGCAATTTGTGCAACTTTAATAGCGGTAAGAAATAATAAATAACATTAAGTAGTTAAAGAAGAAGCAAAAGTAATTGGCTAAACCTTAGCTGCACCTTCTGTTCTAAGAAATTGCGCATAAAATTTTCAGGATACCTCAACTCTGAACGGTTTTTCCAACGTTCTTTGTGATATATCAGCGCTAATACCGTCAGTTCATTCCCGTGTGGACTTTTTATCGTAGTTTCTACAAGAAAAGGCAGCCGGCTCAAGAAAAACTCAACATTTGTCTTAAATTCGTCAATGCCTTGCACTCCATTGACTCTCATCTGGTAAAGTGGAACTTGTAATATCAATTATTTAATTTAAAAACAATATTACACTTCTCAGTAAATGTATAATATTACTCCATTATTGGCTCATATATAAATACAAATCTATGGATAAGTATAAATATGGAATATATTATCTACAACACCTGTTCATATTTTTATTTGTTGTAAGTATCATCGTAGAAGCTGTAATGTATTCTGTACACATAACATATCCCTCCACGGCATTGTTCGTAAAAAATTAGAAATTAATATGTACGGTTCGACATGCTCTATTGGCTGATGAATGGAAACGAACTGTTGGTATCCCACTTGTGATTCATTGCCTCTGTCTTATCATTGCTCATTGCCCGAGTTCATGTTATTTTCTGAATCTATATAACAGTACTTACCTCTAAAAATTTTTAAAACTAAAACTTTTAATACAACTCACAAACTTAGGCAATATTTAAGTATGAACGATATACTAAAATGTTCACTTTCAATACATGATTCTTGGAAAATACGTCTTAAGACCAGGGCGACATTTTAAGGTTGAGATCGTCTAAGAACATTACTTCAATCAAAGCGTAGGTTAAAGCTTATCCCAGGAGTGGGGCAGTTCCGAATTACAATTATACACTACTTATTTAAAAACAGTTTGTCTTATTTCATTTTAAATGACAAAGTGATAGGTCACTGATATTATTTTAAGCATTTATAAAGGCAAGCAAATTAATAACCACTTAATTATTAATACAATCTATATAAATTTAATACGAGGTAATACAATTAATAAATGTGTAGCCTGCTAGTACAAATTTTTTAAAAACAAAACTTGTACCCATGCATTTTGTAATTGTTTCTTTAAAATGAAATAAAACTCTAAATTACAACGAAACATACTTATTATGTAATTTAGTTAGCAGTTTTTTCTCATTAAGAAATTTGAAATGTATATTGCGACAGAGAAAATATTACAGTTATATTTTAGTTTTTATTGCCAGCTTTTCCTACAGAGGGAACATTTAGGTAAAAAACATTTCAGATTACGGTTATATATGAGATATACTAATTAAACATTATGTAGGTCATTAAGCAGTAAAAAATATTAAATTTCGCTTTGTAGATAACGAACACAATAAACAAGTAAATGCATTCTATGTGTGTGTGTGTTTATAGTGAGTTCTTCGCTGAGAGATAAAAATATAATTAAAACAAGTTAGATATCTCTACATTAAACTTCACTTAAAATGCAGATAATTTTATTGTGTTCTGTTAGCAAGATTAATTTGCGGCACGGAAATGAATTGTTTGTGTTTATGATAATGAAAATGACAATAAAAGAATCGGCGTTTTTTGTTCTATTGTTTACACAGTGATAAGGCCTTCACTAATAAAAGATTTGTTAAATTAGCTGTAACACTATAAAGGCTCGTACAGACGCGAATACTTTGTTGCAATTTAACAGCAAAACAGTACATTAAGGTTAATGATAATTTTTTAAATTACTTAGATGCTTAAACTTGAAATTATTAGGATAATTATAACGGAAAGATTACTATTTTGTATATTGTGCAGAGTAACTCATTTTGTCAAATTAACGAAGAAAATGCCATTACAGAATAAATAATTAGTACGTCGAATGAATGTATTCCTCAAAAGTTTAGCTTTATCTCTAGTTCTCACAATTCTTTAAAGAACAACTTGGACTAATGTCGAATACTTCTGCTTCATCTGCATCGAGGGATTTTGTATGAGACTGTGGTCATGTCCATTTAGTACTTCTTTGTATAAGATACTTACAACAAGCAAATATTTACCAATTTGTTGCCAGAAGTTAAAATAAGGGTCAAAATCCACAACGGGCAGAAGGTTTCGTAGAAATATTACTTTAACTTAAAATATGAAAAAGGTAATAAGGTTGTTAGATAACATAAAGCGGACTGCTAGGAAACGGTAAACAACCTAATTAAAAAAACTTTCTAGAAACATATTTCCAAATGTGTTTACCGAAGTACTACGTACCTAGTTTTATAGTTTGTACATAACGATTCTTGCTGATATAATGACATCATATCCGGTTCAGATCACCATCGTCAAGCAACGAGTTTTTACGCGCATACGTATTTGATTACTGAAATTTGTGTTAACAAAAAAAAAAAAACAAAAATATGCCTTAATTTGCATGCATCATGGTATAATGTCATTGGCTCCATTTCTCCAACAGTAAATATTCAATTATTAATGCAACACAACAAAATTTCAGTGATATAGGGATTAGGTAAATATCGAAACAAAAATCGGTAGTAAGTCAATTGAGAACTGACTTTCCAGGAGACACGATATCTAGTTAAGCGCACCCTCGGGAATAAACACTCATGAAATAATACAACAATAGTCGAGATATCATCATTTATGAATTCATATTCATATTTCTTTATAAATAAAATGCTGTCATTCTCTTCATGTCTTTCAGATATTCTAATTTCAAATTTAAATCCAGTGCACCTAGATAGTATAATCTTTTTGCACTTCTCGATATTAATGAGTTCAACTTTTTCTTTGTGTAGTTAAGTGTAAATGGAATTACTGGAATTTCACATGAAACGAAAAGAGAATATCAGAAATGTTACTTGCTTAAAAATGTATATAAAAAATTCACATTTTATTGAATGGTGATATGCAGCATTTTAGTTCTGAATAGATTCTTTTATTGTATAAAAGTCAATAAAGTAAAATGTTCTCGTCAAGCGGATAACTTCATTTTCAACAAAATTTATATTGAGTTGGTGGTAAAATTGGGAAAATAAATATAACGGTAATATTCGACGAAAGTTACTTAATATTAAATTATTACTTATTTAGAGTGGAATGAAAAATAATGTTAACCGAAAATTTTTTGCTAATTATTATTTACTAACTTTTACAAATCTTATCACAGATAAGTATAACATATATCTTTTTAAATAATTATTTTCCCGGCTATTTGCCAAAACGCTGAAACTTGGATTACAAAAAAGATAATATGCACATTATATTCAGTACAACTGACTCAATAATGTTATTTTTAATTTCAACTATTCTGTCAAGTAAAACCAAAAATAAATAAAACACAAGGTACTCACCAGTTGACACTCACTTTACAAAACTTTAAAATATCTACCGACACGTGTTTCTGCTTGCATTGCTTCATCAGGGTAGCGAGCACATTTAAAGAATCCAAAGTAAGAAAACTTGTAAACCTTAATGTAATAAACATTAATGGCTTCGGAGAACAGAATAATTGAAATTATATAGTGGAAATACCCCTTTGGGTCGAATAAAATAATTTAAAAATAAATTAAGTTCCTCTTCTTGGTAAAAGTTAAAATATAGAGTGGAATGAAAAATAATATTAACTGAAAATTTTTTTGCTAATTATTATTTACTAACTTTTACAAATCTTATCACAGATAAGTATAACATATATCTTTTTAAACAATTATTTTCCCGGCTATTTGCCAAAACGCTGAAACTTGGATTACAAAAAAAATAATATGCACATTATGTTCAGTACAACTGACTCAATAATGTTATTTTTACCTTGGATTCTTTAAATGTGCTGGCTACCCTGATAAAGCAATTCAAGCAGAAACATGTGTCGGTAGATATTTTAAAGTTCTTAAAGTGAGTGTCAACTGGTAAGTACCTTGTGTTTTATTTATTTTTGGTTTTACTAGACAGAATAGTTGAAATGAAATTAAAAATAACATTATTGAGTCAGTTGTACTGAACATAATGTGCATATTATCTTTTTTTGTAATTCAAGTTTCAGCGTTTTGGCAAATAGCAGGGAAAATAATTGTTTAAAAAAATATATGTTATACTTATCTGTGATAAGATTTGTAAAAGTTATTAAAATAATTAGCAAACAATTTTCAGTTAATATTATTTTTCATTCCACTCTATATTTTAACTTTTACCAAGAAGAGGAACTTAATTTGTTTTTAAATTATTACTTATTTAGACTAAAAGTCTATCATACTGCACATTTTGGCCTGCGCACATATTTACTTCGTGATAAAACAAATTAAATAGCTCAATTTTAAGAAGACCAACTTCTTTATACGTCTTGGACTTATTCAACTCAGTAGAGTCGTTTACTTTTTATCGGGCGGCCGTAGTTGATCACGATGTCTTGCAAACCCTTTAAGATATTACTATAAAATTGAGAGAAGATGTGTAACGATAATTTTAGCCTTTTCAGGAAAACTATTTCGGCCGGGTTTGAGAACTCATGTTGATGGCCCTTCTTCATCATAATCAAATTGTTCATTATGTGTTCAAGTACATATAACAGAAGTTGTAATAAAACTATAAAAACCAGTTGCGTTTCTTCGCAAGTATCTATTATATATAATTACCAAAATAAAAATTAATAGAAATAAGTGTTCCATCTTTTTATTTACCTCCACCGCTTGTGTTGTCTGTCATAATAGAATATATCCTTTTTACCTGACTCATACTATAAAAAAGTAGTTTGTTAAATGAATGTCTCTTCTTGTTAACGGTTATAAAGGAATTGACTCAATATAAAACTGCAAAACAATTCATTGACCATTGACCACTTTACAGATTTTCGATATTGACAACCGTTCACGAGTTAAATAAAAATATATGTATGTGCGTTATGACTTCTTTAATTATGTGCAGAACCTGGGGCCTAGAGGATTTTCCAAGTATTTTTCGCCACTTTGAAATATGTAGCTTTTCTCTACAATAGCCTCATGCAATATGCCAGCCATACGCGCGATGACCCTCTGATCATTGGCTACAACTTCTTCTCCCACAAGAATTCATCCACGATAATGATGATGATAATGATGACCCCTAACACCTTCATAGGACACACCTTGCCGATGCTGAATTCCCTCTGGTCATTAACCATTTACCTGCAAGAACTCTTCCACGATGATGATAGACCTCAACACCATCATTGGTGAACACTTCAGATGGACACATGCCATCCAAGTCATCCCGCAATTTTGTTCAAGAATCGGCTTTGTCTATCTACTCAGTAGGCGTCATCTAGATGAACATAGGCATACTAATATTACATACTGTAGGTATATATGAGTTGAAATTCTTTTTTTTGTTTAATACTTCATTAAATTGCAACAATAGGGTTTATTACAGTATTAATTTAAAAACCTGGAGGACCAAGTATCTACGAATATTCATGATGATTAAATTTCTAAATTTTTCCACAAATAAAGTTCGGACTATATTGAATTTCTGCTTAATTTAATTCTAATTGGCTGATTTTAAGAAATGGAGAAGTGTTATTGGTTCAAATGTGATTTTCTGAATTATCCTAAATTTAGAAAGTATGAGGTATTTTTATAATAAACCGATTTCACTAATTAGTTGCATAAATATGAAACAATAAAGAGCATTAAATTTTAATATCAAAATGAATTGTTTTAATTATGAAATTTAATTAAACTTGAAGCCAAGAATGTAAGAACTTGTCAAACGTACTTAATATTGTACGCTGAGTTTGCCCTTAATTCATAATGGTTGAACGTTGCAGGGGCATTATTTATTCACTTCTTTCTTTTTTATGGCGTTTTAAACATTTCAGTTAAACACATTACTTTCTACTTTTAGGAAGTTTTTATATTAATATTCAGAAGTGAGAGATATTGTTCTTTATTAAGGTATGGCTTATGCTGAAAAGTATACATTATAAATTTCTTAAAGATGCTTTTATGTTTGCTTTAGTAAATTTTATATTGGGTATTTAATTTAAGCTTCGGAGACGTAATATGTACTTATAAATGTTTTATTATTATCGAAGTTTTTTAATAGATCATAACAGTTTTATATCAAAACTGGGTTTAAACAGAGGGAAACATACAGTGATGCCAGATCTACGGAATTTTTTTACTACAATTAGGTTTTTATTTCAAATAGGGAAGTAATGATTTCAGCGGATTTTTCAAAATTTTAAAGAATTCTAGGTACATATTCTTTCTTTTTATATAAGATCCGCTAAATTTAAAATGAAAACCTAAATCTGAAAAAGAGGTCCCTAGATCTGGCATCACTGGAAACATAACATGTTTACAAAACATGTACATTTAAACCGTGGGAAATTTAAATTTTTATATTAAACTGAATTTGCTACATTTCTGTTATTTTTCAGATAATAGACAATAATTGTAACTAATCTTATACAGGGTGGGGCAAAAGTGCGTCCAACTTCAATATGTCGAGTTCTATGATAGCTAGAAACTTGATTTAAAACCATAAGTAAACAAGACAAAAAAAGTCTATAACCGGAAATTATTATCTAATATACAGGGTGAGCCAAGACGATTCTACAGGGTCAAATTACATTTTTTAAATAGAATGCCATGTATATCAGAACATTTTTTCAAACCTCTTTGTGGCCTCCTTCCACTCCTGTATTATTATTGGCTCACTCCCAACCACTTGTATGTAATGATTTTTTTTGTTGAAATTATGCCATTTACACGTGTATATTAAAAAAATTTTACTTGACCCTGTAGAATCGTCTTGGCTCACTCTGTATATTCGAAAACAATTTTCGGTTATAGGTTTTTTTTGTCTAGTTTACTTATGTTTTTAAATCAAGTTTCTAGCTATCATAGAAATCGATATATCGTATTCGGACTCACTATTGCCCCCCACCCTGTATATTAACAAATGTTATCATTCGGAAATTTTAAAGTTACCACGTCACTGTATATCTATTACATAGGCTAATATATTTCTATTAATTGCGAATTTCCTGTGCTCTGTATCCAATAACAATTTGAAAACCATCGTTAGCTAGGATATAATATAAAACAGATATCTATATTGTATGAACCAGAATAATATGTACGTCAGTTAATTCTCAAATGTTTCATCACAATACAATTTATCTAACTCTAACAAGTTTCGAATGACACACGAAATCTAAATTAGATATAATTAGATTTTACTTTGTTATTTATGGCCTGTTTGGTTTATATGAAATGCCAGTGTTACTTGATTATTTATTGTTTTAGGTCAACCCGAACTAACCTCGCTTATGGATACACCTGGAAATCAGTCTAGCTCCAGGAGAGTAAATATTGTAAAGGCGCCGATTAGGAAAAGTAATTAATGTCGTTGAAATTGTTATGGGACGGACGTCAACCCCCTGCGAGCTCAAGTATTTAATTAACAGTGATTACGGCTCTTTTCTTTGATGCTGAGTTATACAGGAATGTCATTTCTCTTTCAATTTTCTATTTAATCGTGTCGTAATTAGAAGGTAGTCGGGTAGATTGAGTAAAAACCTGATTTTTATTTCATTGTTTAGCCAGTTTAAATTAGGTTTGGTAGGTGCTATTTGACTTTGGCATTGTACTACACGACGGTTTTAATTAAAATGCTAATTGTGACTAGCTCAAAAAATGTATTTCAAAGAACAGACTGATCCAACGAGACAACAAATATTTAAGTTAACTGCATTCTGAATGAAATATACAGAAAGATAAAATAATAAATAATTTTAACTCAAGAATATGTTTTATATACATATATGATTAAGGTACTTTTAAAACAAGAAAACCCATTCCATGGGGTATACACTCATAAATAATGTAAATGGCTGTAATTATCAAAAATTTATTAACCTTATTTTGCCTCTGGATGTCTCCCTACTTTTCATATTAAGCAAAAGCCTGAAAACTCATTTTTGACAAAGAAATTCTACTAAGTTCCGAAGAAATCCCCAAAGTAACAATGCCAAATTTTATTGGAGAATAAAAACGCAGGCCTACAAAAAAAGTTCTGTCCTAGAGATCAGAACGAACTTTTTCCATGTATTTTAATGCGCTGAAACCGAATTCAGCAAAAAAAATTTTTGACACGTCAATTTTTCTCTACGACCCCGTATTCGGGGTAATCCCCTAAGAGGGACATTTTTTTTTTAAATTTATATCGGATTTTTGGGTAGCTGATCACAAATGTGAAGTCAAAAATAAATTTTGACATAATGACAGCTGTCAACAAGCTACCAAATTTCATTAAAAGTGTAAAAGTCAATATATGGAACATATTATTAGGTTTTTGGGAGGCTGATCATGAATCAGAACTCAAAACTGAACTTTGATATGTTGACTTTCTACATTTTTCATGAAATTTGACACCTTGGTGATAGCTGCCATTATGTTATGTTTATTTTTGACTTCTGATTCGTGATCAGCAGCCCAAAAAACTTAAAAATATGCTCCAAATATTGACCTTTTTTACTTTTCATGAAATTTGACAGCTTGTTGACAGCTGTCATTATGTCAAAATTCACTTTTGACTCCAGATTAGTAATCAGCGATCCATAAAATCCTTATAGAAATTTTATAAAAAATTTCCCCCTTTGGGGGATTATAAAGGGTTATAGGGGGTCGTAGAGAAAAAATTTACGTATTATCGTTGCCGAGCGGTTTGTCTTTTTAAAAAGTGAATTTAAAAATTTAACAAACTTTATTTTGACGAAAAAAATAACATGAATTTATAATAATTGCAAATCTCACTACAAAGATATGTAGATCTAAATGAAATGAATATTATTATAGAACTAAAACAAAAGCCTATCTGAGTCGTATTTATAACATTAAATTATCTTTTACAATTTAGCGATTCAGCGTCTCTATTGTTGGTAGGTAGTTCAGGGCCGTCTATAACTCGCGTCAAAAAAATATTTTTACCAAATTCGGTTTCGGCGTCTCAAAATACATGGGAAAAGTTGAGTCTGATTTCTAGGACACAACATTTCTCTTTGTAGGCCTCTGATATTAGCATAGTACAATGTTTTTACTACATCATAGTGAAACTTGGTTTTTTAATACTGCATAACAAATGGAGGATAATTTACTTGATAAATAAACAATATGAGTTGTCCACGTCAGGGTGTCATTAATATGAACTCCTAAACATTTCATACATGTAGAATAACTTACTTTTTGACTATCTAAAATTATATATTGAGAAATTTTATTAAATTCATTTAGTATTAGGTATTTTGTTTCCAGAAAACCAATGTTTAATAAACTTCAGTAATAAATTTCCAGTTTCCAAATTCTTGTCCTTTAATTAACAAATTTGTATTGTCAGCGTAGTTTATAGCAAGCTGTTGATTTTTATGTGAAGCAATATTTGAAATATATATCGTTTAGAAAAATTATGAATACTAGAGGACCGAGAATACTCCCCTGTGTCACTCCCACGGATAATTAATTCTAGGACAATTGACCTGACTCTTCCTTCTCTATGTTTAAATTCGACTAATGATTTTCGTCTTGTTAAATATGAATGAAACCAATTGTGAAGGTTTCTTCTGATACCATATTTATGCAACTTGTCCAGTAATATTTTAGAAAGGCCCAAGACAATACTACCAGATATATTTACATCCTCTAGCACTTGCAACGCCGCATTAATAAATTCGAATAAGCAGTAGCGTGCCAAGCTTTTTGGGGAGGAGGGCGTTCTTGGGGACCTAATAGAAACGAATTAATGAATAAAATAATGAACATAACTGAGTATAAAATAGTGTCTATAGATTTTTTTTTAGGTAACCATGATGGTTTTCTGAGAACATATCATGCTTAATAAAAATGGAAATTAATCTTTCAGCTACAACATATTCAAATATATTTGAGAAGCAAGTTAGAAGGCTTATGGGTCGACAATTCTCTAAGAAGTTAAGGTCTCCTTTTTGATTAACGGAATGACTATTGCAATTTTTAAATCTTCAGGAAATATACCTTTCAGGTGACAAATTTATTAATATAGGTTGCGCGATATAATGTACACAAGCCTTTAAACCATTAACTGGAATTTCATTCGATTGTTTTTCATGTGCTTAATGATTGATAGAATTTCAGTAGGTGTAACTGGACGAAAAAAAAAATGCAGAAATCGGTGTTGTTAGAGGCTAATATGAAATAAGTTTTTCTGCAATATTAACAAAAAAAGTCGTTTGCAATGTTTCCTGGAATTTCTGTCAGTAAATGATTTTTTGAATTAGGTGATTTTGTTATCGCATCAATAGCCTGCCACATTGCTTTAGATTTATTTTCAGCTAAACAAATTCTATAATATCTTTTTTTGGTGCATGCTATCAATTTATTATCTGCATTTTTGACTCATTGTAGACGACTTTATATGCATCATTAATCTTGGCCATCATTTGATACAGAACTACGTGTTGTTTTATTTTAGAGATTACAAGATCTTTAAAAAAAATTTATGTATTTGATTTCTTCCCACGAATATTTATTTTTGGGAAATAATTTTTAAACAAATGTAAGAAATTTGATAGAAAACGTCAGAAACTGATATTGATACACTTCAGACCAGGTCTCTTTCCTAAGTTTAATGAAGAATTTTGATATATTTCTCCTACCAAAATCTCTGGTTTCAGCTTTTTGTTCTGGAATTTGTGACTCCACCGCAAAACTTAGTAATACACTGAATGATTTGATACACCAGTTTCAACAACTTTACGCTTCAAATCACCTTTTAAATTTGTAATTCTATTGCCTTGACAAGGATTTGTGCCACTCGTTACCCTAGTATGTTGTTTAGTTCTTTAATTGTCAAAATGGTATTAAAATTACTTAAAATATTTTTCAAAGTCGTAGAACCTCTACTGTTAAAAATCAAAAACTAGAAATAAAAAACAAAAAAAAAACGTGGTTTTTTTAATTGCTGAAAAAAAGTTAAGAGGGCTAATCGAACCAGTGTTTGTAAGGTAATTTTTCAAAATTTATTTCTTCCATACGGTTTGGTCAAATTACACCAAATTTGGAGGATCAATAGTTGAAAGTGTACTAGAGGGTACATGTCATTTTAATTAATTTTCACTTTATGTAGGGAAAATTTATACTGTAAATATAAGTGAAATTTGGACGTGATTAGCTCCTGAATTATGATATCAATCGGTAAAATTCGAGGTAAAATTCATACATGTCGTCTAGAATGAATCTTCATAATTATGCTCAGCAAGTTTCAAACTTTTATTCCGTACTATTTGGTTAAAACGAATTTTCTAAATAAGTATCTTTGTCACTACAAATATAGCAAAGAAGTGTTACCTCTATCGGGAATCGCACCTCAATGAAGTCGGTGAATAAAACGTCCAGTGAAGGTATAGTCAAGAGCAAAATTATTCAGCGGCGCATGTATCAAAACTTTCTAGAGAGTGACACAGCTATCCGAAGCTTTTTCCCGACTAGGCCCCTTAAGGCAAACTGTCATGGCGTCACCAAGGACATATTCAAATATCTAAGATATACGACGTAAATACCTATTTGAAGTTCTTAAATTTAGGCACTTTTAATAAAATTAGTTGCATTAAAAAATAAAATGGGAAACGCTAAAATAATTTGTCAAATAAAATTAAGACGTCTTTATAATCATTACAGATACAACAAATTAAACGATTTTAAAAACAAGTACACCAGGGAATCTGAGGAGAATAAAGGAAGACCCTAATAAATGTCGATTTTATCTCACTCCGTATATTTCCTAATCAGTAGCTCTAAATTAAGCTGAAAAGAACGTTGATTCCGTTTTTTATCTCTACATAGTAAACTTAAGAGGTGTTTTATATGTGTATCAGTAAGCCCAAGAAGAGGCGGGAGATATCCAACAAAATTAAACATGACTCGTAGAATCGGGTCAAACTAATATATAATTCAATTTTTACCATTTTTACTGACCATTAAATTAATTTCTCCACGTGAGTATATTTTACATACTTCAGAAGGAACTAACAATAAAATATTTACGAAAAGGGTAAACACCCGTGTTGTCGAGATTCAAATGTTCTTTTTTTTTCGTCGTCGTTTGCAGTATTCCCTGGATTTTTTGTCAGTAAAACATTTTTTGAATAGGTTACTTTGTTGTCATCAATAGTTCGCTATTTATTTTCTGTTAAACAAATTATATTTCTATAATATAATTTTTTGGTGATTCATTGCTATATGCATCATCAAACTTAGCTATCATTTGATACAAAACTACTTGTTTTAATAAAAAAAAAAAACCGAAAAAATGATTCAAGATTCAAATGTTTCTTTTGCTAAAAAAAAAATGAATAAATTATGGCAATCAATTGTACTCGACGAAATATTTTTTCATATAAATATTCGGTTTTTCCTCCTTCTTCTAACAGTGTTGGGATGGAAACATCAGTATTACATCGTAAAAAGGCGTCCTCGAATGTTCAATGGTGTCCATTAAAATTTCCATTAAATAAGTCTCATAACACTTTAAAAAAGTTCGTCTGTATATACTTTGTTATTTGGGTCGATGCGTGTGTATCATATTAGTTACGATCTGCGTTTGCAGCAATGCATTTATAAGATAGCAAATATAGAGAGACGTATGTCTAGGTAGGCTAAGACATCTGACCGATAAGTTAATAATTGGTGAAACAAATACACGATTATGAACCCATGTCCAAGCTTCATTGACCAGCTTGTTTTTCATTTGATTGAGCGGCGTCGTAATAATTTCGCAATTATATTTGGCATTATATTAGTAGCTGTATGAATCATAACTTAAAAATTATCTTTGAGCATTGACAAGTACTCAACGGCGACCGATGAAATTTAGGGTTTGACTATCTCAGTGTTGGAATATATAAACAATATTTTTCTCCGGTACACGCCACTGCTGAAAAGCAAAGTTGACCTTTAATTTATTTAATTTATTTACTTTATACAGCTTGTAATTGTGACGTACGCACAATGATCCAAACAACAAAGTATAAATTATTAAGCGTCTTTTAATTGTCCGAACAGGTATATTAATTTCATACTAGTTTGGAACGTGTACCAACCACGTAGAAGTTTAAAAATATTCATGGAATGCTGGATAATGATGATTAATTTGTTAATTAATAATCCAACAAAACTTTTACATTATATTGTAACCCAGTAAAACAAAGTTAGTTCAACATACAGATTTTATTGATTCATGAAACCCATCCAAGGTGTTACTTTCCACATAGATAACTAAAAAGGAATAGTGAAATTATAAAATTATTTTATGACTGAACGATTTTAATGTACGTGTTATTATGCGTCAAGTTAGTTCTGACCGCTGCTGTGGAAGGAGTAAAAAAAATAAAAATTATTTCTTCAATAAAAAACAGAAAAAAACTTTATTTCCTATTTTTATTTTTAGAGGACTTTCAGCCAGGTATATGGACAATTTATCCTACGTTTCGTCCGAGTTTTCGGACTTTTTCAAAGGTTAAAAGCTAAAAATAATGGTTTAACATGTCTTAAATTAGATTAGTGACAGAATACATATCTAAAAAAGTGTTTTCTTACCTAATATAAATTTTCTATTTTAATTTCATTGTATGGGCTAGTTTTATTTTGTTTTTCGCCATTTTTTTTTATTTGGTAGGTATGTGTTGTACGTGTAGTTCGACGAGTTAGGCAGAGAATGATCAGTATTTGGTGTCGTCGTTGATGTGTTCTTTTTAAGAGTAGGTAATTATAACAGCTGATAGTATACTTATATTGATGGTCCCAGTGACAGAGTTATTGCAAACATTCTCATGATATTGGATAGCCGTTGAGAAGAGATTTTGCAGTTAGCACATATACAGGATGTATAAAAATTGTTACTATTGAATAAGATTGCTATATATGCTACTTAGATTTTCTATATCTGTTTGATAATTTACTGTTTTTTTTTTGTTTTGTATTTCTGCCATTTCCAAAAACATGCGTTTTTTGGAATTTCTTTCTTTATGCAGTATGGTTGTATCCGGAAAGTTAAAATTGTATGAATTATTTATGGCGTGTTCAGCTAATGGTGTGCTACATGAATTAGGAGTTGCTATGGAATTTCTAATTGATAATTTATGTTGATTTATACGTTTATTTAAATATTGTTGGGTTTGTCCAATGTAACACCTATCGCAATCTCAGCAATCAATTTTATAAATAACATGGGTTTGATTTAATTTCTCTATTGGATCTTTTAGTTTTGAATATAATTTATTTTTTATGCTATTATCATTTCTGTATGCTAATTGTATGTTACATTTACCTAATTTTTTCTGAACTTTTTCTGATACTTGTGGTATGTATGGTGCCGATATGTATATTTTGTCTCTATTTGGATTGTTTTGATTTTTGTCCTGGTTTGTGTTGTTAAATATGGGTCCAAAGCAGTTGGGTTGTAAATCTATGCCAACTTGATTTTTATTGCTTTTGTTATTTTTCTCTTTTGAATATACTTATTCATAAAAGGTGGCGGGTAAAAGTTATTTAAAAGAATGTTTTTGATTTTAATTATGTTTTCTTTGTAAAACAGTTTATCTGATAGTAAAAATAAAAATAGGAAATAAAGTTTTTTCTGTTTTTTATTAAAGAAATAATTTCTACTTTAACAGCCAACAACTTGTAAAATATCATCTAAGATAAATAAATGTGTTGAAATATCAGTTATATACAATATAATTTGCTCTTTGTAATTCAGCACTCGGCAATGGTATATATCCAGAAGAATAGCTGCCGAAGTTTAATTCAGTAACTCCTTAATTAAAGATATCTTAACTATGGACATATTAAATGTTTTATTTGTAAAAAATATGTTTACGTTCTAGGTAATTAATTTATAATATCTCTAGCGAATAATTTACCATTAGTACTTTTTCAGTTACAGTTGATGTTTACAAGCAAATGATTGATGGCTACAAAAGCAACTGAATTAATAGATCTCTTGAAAATACTTAGGATTGAGGAATGGAAAAAAACGACGTATATACAATTTTGGTCAAGTTAGGTTTACTGATATACTTGGATCGTTCATTCGCATCAGAATAGTATATTAGGTATCAAGATCGGTAAGAATGATATCAAAAGCAAATAACATGAAAGGAAACAAACCAAGATTCCAAATTCGACCCCGAAGAGAGCGAGAAAGAAGTGAGGAAGAAGACAATGTTTTCAGACTGAGCGAAGCGCAGTCTCCAATTTTGTCTGAAACCGGTAAATATCCTTAGTGATCGTGATGCTTATAACATTTTTTGCAGGATCAATCAAAATATTATTTACGAAAAATATTAGTAAATTATGTTGATATTTTTAAAAGTTTTAGTTGTTACTTTGACAGCTAATGATTTAATTTAAGATATCCAAATTTATGTTTACTACAAGTAGGCATTTCAGTTAATATTGGATACCTTGTATACAAAGTTACACAATTTATAGATCTGCCATTAAATATCTGCTCATTAACCTTAAAGAACGATGCTCTTTTCTCCATAATAATCATCAGAACTTACACACAATTTTCCCGGCTATAATATAAAGAGCTAGCTGAGTGTGTCATTCGTTATCCACTTTCTAATATAATAAATCTCCTTTTGTTACCACGTTTCTAGGGGTGCACAATTCTGACCCCTATATTAAACACCTCTTTTCTTTAGGCATAACAAGTCGAACGTAACAAGTAAAACTACCTTTTATTTTGTTAAATAACTACGTACTTGTATCTTATTAAAAAAACTTAGTATGTGCGATTCAAAGAAATTGAATTTACGAGATCGTATTTGATTTTACATCTTTAAAACGCTCTATCTTGGAAAAGGAATAATCCAATCCAAAATTTTTTAAATCAGTTTAAAAAGACTTAAAACGCGTTTCAAACAACCCCTCGTACCATTTAAAATTTTCGGGGGGTTGATCTGTAGGGGTGGGTTGAAAGAGGATATGAAATTTGAATAGCAGAAATTGGAGTTTTAAAACAAAAATCAACAATTTTTTCCAAAAAAATGTCTGTCATTGAGATATAAAATTTATTCTGTCATAAGGTTCCACACACTGTATAATCATTTTATTTTAATTGAGAACTTTATAAAAAAAGGAAACTTTTACAAACAGGAATAAAACAAAAAATCAACTTTTCACATCAATTGTTAATATCACAACAACTGTTAACATCAATAAAAAATTATTCAAGGGAAACTAAAAAATAAAATGAAATAAATAAAAGAATATTAGAAATAAATAAAGCAGAACATACGATACTAGTTATTTTGAGCTACTAAGTTAGTAAAACAAAGCTGATAGTCGACGAAAGATATTTCTGCTAACAAGAAGAACTGACAATTTCCTACGTTATAATCACTTACTTTTGATTACCCGGTATGTATAAAGTTCTGTTTGAAACTTAGCAGCAAAATAAACATCAATCAAGTTTAAAAAAGACGAATGTAATCATTACGGAAACTGATTGTGCTTTAGTTAAAATTGCTAAAAATAACCGGATAAGGTAAACAGCTAATAAATAACTTAATAACGAATTGATCAGTTTGTTGTATCATTATGTTGACACAAAGTTTAATGAGTTTACTCAGATTAAGTGAAAACAGCGGTACGATATAAAACTAATGAGGGGTTACCCCAAATAATCTCGTGGAAGTATGGGGTCGAGAAACGCAATTGTTAGCTTAAGATCGTTCGAGTTTCGCGTAGAGGAACGTTGTTAGAGTTTGTAATTATAATTACTGGTCCTAACTTACATAGAGCCACCACATTCTAACGAAGCTTTCCTAGCCAACTTGGAATCGAATATCGTAAAACCAGATATTGCAACCCAACTATGTTTCCATTATATAACTTCTAATTCCAACCTATTGTCAGATTGGGATAATTATGTAAGTTATTGGACCTAGTTTTAAATCTAATGTACTATCCACTTTTAGTGGTACTTGTTGAGTTTTATTTTCTTCTGTTCTGTTCAGTCATGTTTGTTGTTCGTACATCAGATGTAAGAATTATTATAAAAAACTGTGTTTTTATTTAGAATATATCTAAAATATTAATTTTTCATAATTTTTCTATTTGTTTCTCCGATAGTATTTGAAAATTTAAGGTTACTAACTTTTTCGAATTTTTTTTGTACTCCATAAAAAGATAAAAGAATAACAAAATTATAAATTTTAGTCTTCTGACGTCATCCGAGTAGTGTCGCGCCAGAACACAAGCCACCAATGAATCTGAAGACGGTACTGTCGTGTTGCTAGTTTTACTTATAGTCCGTCCCTAGCATTGGCTTATTTATTTCATCGTTAAACTTTAACGTTTTATATCAAAGTCATGAAACATTTTGCAACTACTTCTGGCAGTAACCAATGATAATAAACCTTAAAGAAAATATTGTTGCCGCGAGAGTTAAAATCAGATACCAATAGGTGTAGTTCCAAAGTCTGTATAATTACATACTGCAATTCAAATTACTTATTTTGTTTACTTAGTCCTCTGTTTGTTGTTGCAGTAGGTACACGGTTTCCTTCTGTGTTGCAAAATACATTATATTCGACTTACTGACGGTTTGGAATTTTTAACCTTAAGTTGTAGTGAGAGATAGTGAGTATTGATTATATTTTACAAATAATTATCCACAAATGCAGATTAACTTTATATATTCTTCTCTTTATTTTATTGATAAATCTGTATCTCCCCCCCATCACTGACAACTATTAAGTATGAAACATTATTTGACCACCTGGAAAATTATTGTTGCAACTCCGATACACTAACAGCTTTAACTGGTGATTTTAATATTCCAGAACTTCAAAATTATTATGACTCTAATAGGATGTCACCATTATGTAATCTGCTGCAGAACTTTATTAATATTTGTAGGATGGAACACCATAACCATATTTTAAATGCTAAATCAAGAATTTTAGATTTAATTATCACATCCGCTGAAATAACATGTAATGTGTTACATGACGAATTTGTATTGGTGGATGAGGACAATCATCCAGGGCTTACTGCTACTCTAGTGTGGTCTGAAAATAATCCAAAATTTGAGGATAATAGCTTGTGTCCAACTACTCCTAAATACAATTTGCGGAAGATGAATTTTTATGAGCTCTATAATGCTACAACTATGATCGATTGCGGGGGGTTAGAAATGGTCCAGGATGTTGATGAAGCGTGTGATTTTTTCTACAACAAATTGTATGGAACCATTGATATGTATGTGCCTAAAACAGTACCATTTCAATTCAATTATCCTCTCTGGTTTACTATAGACATAATTGGAAAAATTAAAACTAAAAATCATCTTGTCAAGATACATAAAAAAACATAAACTGCTTGAGCATTCAGTAAGGATTAGAAATTTAAAACGTGAAATTAAAAGTAGTATTCGGAGAGAATATATTAAATTTGTAAAATCCGTTGAAGATAACATAAAAACTAATCAGAATGAATTATGGAATTATGTTAACGCAAAAGAAGAGACTACTAGAATTCCTCGCAATATGACCTTTAATGATGAACCACTACTACATCCGCAGGATACACATATTGCACATATTTCAAAAGTATGTTTCTTGAGAATGACTATAATTTGATAATGATTTATCTTTCTAGTGGTAATAATGTTCTTCACACATTTGATGTTAGTGCTTGTGACATAAGAAGAGCTGTAAAAAAGATTAAACCTAACTTCACTATGGGAGTAATATACCAGAATTTTTAGTTAAATTCTGTATGGTGCGTCTTGAATTACCGTTATGTTTTTTATTTAGGTTAATCTTAAAGCAGGGGGTTTTTCGAAAACAATTGTAAGTGTCTAAAATTTGCCCTGTCTTTAAATCAGGCAATAAATCTTTTATTATCAATTATAGACCAATTGGAATTATACCCAACTTTGACAAAATATTTGAAAGTATTGTAACATATTATGTATCCAGTCATGTTGTTAGACAGTTATGTGACAGCCAGCATGGCTTTGTCAAGGGTACGTCAACTGCTACAAATTTGTACAATTTTACTCAATTTATCTCAGGTGCACTTGATCAAAGGAAACAAGTTGATGTAATATATATTGATTTCTCGAAAGCTTTTGATCGGGTACACCATGAAACTATAATTAATAAACTTAAATATTTTGGACTGTGTGATAATCTCATTATACTGTTTATTTCTTTATTAACAGATAGACTGCAATATGTGGAGCAGAGAGGATTCAAATCAAGTTTATATTGTGCCAGCAATGGTATCACGTAAGGCTGAAACCTGGGTCCGTTAATGTTTTTACTTTTTGTTAATGATGTTGTTGAGTTGCTAGACTCTAAAACTTATTTATATGCTGATGATTTAAAAATTGTTAGAGTCATCCATGATGAATATGATTGTCAAACATTACAATTAGACATTAACTTCTTGACAACTTGGTGTGTTGCTAACAAATTAAATATCAATACTAAGAAATGTCAGGTATGACTTTTTCTAGAAAATGGGAGAAAATTACATATGAATATACGGTAAATGATCTCACCAGATAAAGGATCTTGGAGCGATCTTTGATCGGGAACTTTCTTTTATCCCACTCTATGATTACATTAGTAATCGTAGTCTAAAGATGCTTGGTTTTATTATAAGGAGCACAATAAACTTCACAAATACTGTTTGTCTAAAAACTCTATATTTTGCATTTGTGAGAAGTTGTTTAGAATATTGTTGTATTGTGTGGAGTCCACATTATAATATCCACATTCAGACAATTGAGAGAATTCAGCGAATATTTTGTAAATATATGTATTTTATTAAATACAAAGGATATCTAGATATAAACTATAATTATTCTGACTTAATGAATTTATCTTGGAACCCTTGTTCATTACACGTAAGATATCATACATTATGCAATTATATAAACTTGTACGTACACGGTCAAGTTGATAATTCTGAATTTTTAAATTTGCTCCAGTTTCACGTGCCTAGAATTGGATCCAGAAATTCTTCTACGTTTAGGTGTGATATTCCTTGTACAAACCAACACAAAAAGTTTCCGTTATATAACATGTGCAGATTATATAACGAAGTGCAATACTCAGCTGATATAACATTGATTTAACTTAATTTAACTTAACACATCAATTAATAATGTTCTATAGGGCACCAAATTATATTTTATTTTAAATCTCTTCTTAAACTGTTTTTACAAATCTTGATATACTTCACTGTTGACTGCTGATGTTAATTCGATGTTAATTCGAAGTTATTAACACCACAAAATTAGGTGTAATGATTTATCAGGCAATATTTTTCTTTTTGACTTCCAATTGTTTTTCTGTGAACAAATTTTGAATCTTGGAGGACTGCTTAAATACAGTTTTCGAAATATCTTTCTAACTGAAACATTAACTCACTGAAAAGCCAATACATAAAAAGAATGAGACCCAGTATATAAAGTTCTTAATATTGCCTAAAATCTTAAACATGCAGATTAACCAGGCGTAACAATTCAAAATTCCAGCAGTGTAGAAGTCATGTAAGAAATGTCGTAGAAGGCCTTAAGGAATGAGACTCGGTTATATGGATGTATGCAAGGGAGTATTAGCTTTTACTTGACTTTCAAGATATACACCCCAGAGCGAGGCCTTTGTGTATTTCGATGTTTGTTTGTTCTGTCATGCTTACCTAGATCAATAGTGACCTTGTCATTTACAGAATACATATGAATAAAGAATATTATCAAGAACAATTTCATCGCCTTGGTTTAGGCAAATCAAAATATACTGGACACCGTAAAATATGAGTCTAAAACATTAAAAGGCAGTAGAAGGGACTATTAGTAAGACAAATTTGAAATAATGTATAAGGATGATGCATATATTATAAATGTTAGAGCATTCTTAACTTAGTTGTTAAAATAAAATTTTATGTCATATGTAGGCTAATTCTGAAAAATTGTTGCAAAATAACTAGGCCATCTAGCCTAAATCATATAATCATCATCCCTACGAAGCTACATTCACTTGAAATGTGTGAAGCTTGGAGCCAAGATTATATTTTATTAATAACCAAAAATTCTTTGGAGTAGAATGTTCAGAATTGGTGAGAACGATGTGATAGACAAGACAAATATATACGAGTTCATATTTTTTCCAAAATCATTGAAAGACGTTGTAACATAGACAATATTTATATTTTTGGTTTAAATATGCTGATTATTTCAAAATTCATTAGGTAGTGAAATGAATCATTTTGGCTTTATATTTAGTATCTATTTAAGAAGGCTTGGATGCTTGAATCTTAGTAAGGCTTTTATTTGCGTTTTTAACACATTATATATAATAGATTTAACATTCCCAATCAGAATTTATTGTCGAAATTACGTTCATTCGTCCTACTAGCAGGTTAGAATTTCGGTTTGACTAATTTGGTGAGATTAGATGAGATAAATAAAATAATTTTTGAACTAGTGTTCCCTGACTATAATTAAATAATAAAAGATTCATCCAAACATTTACTGTCACGGTTACATTGTGGATTCTTTTGGATCAGTTATGAACACAACAATAAATGAATCTGCTAATCTGCGTACACAAGACCAGTTCTGATTCGTTAATGTATTGAGTACAGGCATCTAATAATGAGCGACAAAATGTTCCTATTTCCACTGACCATTGTAACGGTCCGTTTTTTTTTTTAAATAAATAAATTGGACTACAATTCTCATAAATTATATCACTTGAATGGTAACTTAAATTCCAAATTCGAATAAAACAGTTTTACTAAACTTTATTGTACTAGCTATTTAGTGCTCCGCTACTGTGCGCGAGAAAAAAGTTATTTACAAAGAGGTTCCTTCGCGCGCGCTCAGAGACGAATTCAGGGTGTGTTTAGCGGCAGACAGGCCAGAACGAGGCAGGCCACAACAAGATTAAAATTGTTGGCATGTAGAATTTTGATGAACAGCGTGACGGTGGTTTGAATTGTTAACTTTGTGAATGGAAAGTGTTGGCAAGGGATGCCGACTTGTGGAAGGAGCTGAGCTGTTTGGAGTGTTATTAGGACCAGACTGTACACTTAAAAAAGGGGGGATGGAGTAAGAATGTTTACTTTTATTGACGTCTCTACGACCAAAAAGATATGTAAATTAAGAAAATTTTTAACTTAGAACCCCTAGTTACCTAGGCACATTTTTTTCATCTTTTAATGGTTGATTTGATTTATCTGGTTAATCGCTTTTCTTTCCCGGCCTGAGATAAGAGCAGCCGTAAATGTTGCTTTTTATGAATAAATGTATTTTGTGCTAAGTTTTTTCAGAAAATTATTTTATGTTATTTTCTATTGTTAGTGACGGATTAAGTATTGTGCTTATCTTAAATATCGCCCGCCTAAATCTAGTGAAAGGAGAGGGCGTAATGAAACTAATTTTAATTTCCGAAATTTAACTATTTAATTATTTTAAATATATACAACCGTTGTCTTGCATCTTAGGATTCACCCGGAATATCTGAAAATATGTAAGTTGGTAGAATCTTAGTTTATAGTATAATTAATCTTCTCCTTAATCTTATCCTTTATTAATAGTAAATATATTTACAATTTTAATTAATTTACAACATGAAAGATTAATTGATTTACTCCAAATATTAATGCGTGGCCGTTTCAATTAAATTCTATTTGAAAACATAGTTTTAAAATGATGAAAAATCGATTCCCAGCATCAGAGTATTTAATAAACATTTGCTTCTTAAATAACGCAGGAAATACGTCTAAGAATGTTTCGCCGAGCATACGTTGAAATTCGAGCATCAGCTAAACTCCCATCAAGCCACATTCGTCACGATATTGGGAATAAAACCACACACGCTGACCAAAACCGTCAGTTTTTCGTGTCTCAAGCAAACCTTCAACATGCAACAGTTCTAGTCTCCAGTGTGCTCCGCTGAAAACAGTAGTAAGGACTATTTCTGTAAATTACCGATTGTATACGAATACCTGCTAAGAATTATTATTTCCGTAAATTGCCGATTATATACTAATACAAGCTTCAAGAATATTTGGTTGTCATTTGATGATTTAATATACCATACACCTGTTTAAGGATAGAATCCGTACTCAGTGTCATAGAATAACCACTAGTGAGTTTCTAGTGTCACTTGCTTACGGATAGAATCTGACGAAGTAGCCAGGAAATTAAAACCTGACATTAATAAACCTTAATAAAGGCTAACCTAGCTATGTAACACAATCGCAATTAGAAACTATCATCAACCACCTGTCCTTGAATTGATATATTGCCGTGGTGGCACGTTTGTAGACCGTAACCACTTACATCTGGACATTGTTGCACAGTCCGCCTACTGTAGTACCGCCTTCGGCACTAGTCACTATAGATTCATTAACTGTTTTCTATGAATAACAGTCACTTGATCCATAGTAGCACTAGCTTCTGTAAATACATGTAGTGTGCGACACCCCCCGTCCAATTGCTGGAATAACACAATTAGCTGGGGGTTGTACTTATTGACCGGTAGCTCAGTTAGCAGGTCATGAATAAGGACTTGGATTGATTTGAGTTCTCACCAAAATCTAGGCTGGGCGCCAGGACTTTTGCAAGTACCAAATAATGAAAAGTTTACTTTAAAAGATAAAGATAACGTTAAAACTTGAATTCGATTGGGAAGGAAGTTGGTTAAAAAGATATTATTTAATAAAAAGTATAATAATCTATATGCACACTATTTACAATGGCTCAGATGGCCTCTTTTAGTCAAAAAAATCTAGAGGTGGTTGAAGACCAACAACTAACCACACAAAAAAAAATGATGTTAATGAAAGAGAAAAAAAATTAAAAATAAAATGACTGATCTCTTACAAATTTCTTCTGACCAAATATAAATGTTTACTGGAGAGGAAGATCTTACGTAACCTCCAATGGGTTAGTCCAGCGAAGACTCCACCAACGGCTAAGCTCTTAATGGGTTCGGTGTCAGTTTGAATCACCACTGTCAGTACTGCAGTTACCCTTGAGAAAAAATGCCAGTTGTATAAAATATCATTTTCCTGCTCCACCCAGTATATAATGATCAGTTCGATCCGCCAGTTATCCTCTTCTCTTGGTCCAGGTCTTTACATTAAAAGGGAAGAGTTTTATGAGATCAGTATTATAGGCAAAACAAAGTTAAAAGCTGTGACGTTTGAATTGTCCAGCTTCGTAGACAAAATATGAGTTAACACAAATTTACAAGAATAATGAATTGCAGATAAAGTTAAATAAAGATATATAACTTGACTATATGTTTACTGTAGATAATCAAAAGTTAATCAATTGCCAGATAACTAGGCCGGTATCTTTGCCAGAGAACTAGGCAAGGCTCCACTAGAGCAGCGTTCCTGACTAAATACTAAGTAAATGTTTAAGTAAGCATTCGATATTTTAAATTTAGAAAAACCTTACGTTACTGAAGTCTGGTTGGTAAATATATGCACTGGTATAAAATGATCCACCACAAAACAAATGCACCACATTAGATAATTTTCACAAAGGTTATAAACAAATAGGTTTTGTCCAAAAAGGTGTAACAATCTCCAAATGTCACCAGTCACCACTGTTCAGAGCACTACCAACGTAGCTAAGTGACCTAAAACATCAACAGACAAAGACAGAAAACAACTAACTACGATACAGAATGGCGACATCCGTTGCCGAGTAAATCTAAAATTTACAATAACCGAAAGTTAGTTTAAATTAGCACACGAACTTATTACAATATCAGAGGGATATTAGATAAATTGCCAACAAGGCACGATAAATCGATACTAATCAATATTAATAATGGCTGTTCCAAAGAACAACCAAGGTGAATTGATCACCGAAAAGCAAATTCGCCCAAGGCGTAAATTAAGATAATTACGGTACGATATTATTATGAAAATTACCTCAAAGGTACTTTAAATCAATATAGCAACTTTTTAAATAAAGATGATCATAAAATCACAAGATAATATCAGAAAACATAAATTTTACCCGACCGCTGAACTAGAGATGGTTTTCATCTGAACGCTACAATAGTAAGAAGGAAGAAGTCCCGTTCTGTTCGCCCACCTAAACTCGGTTATAGTTTGGAAAGAGACAGACATTTGAGAGTAGAGTATGAGCAATAAAGATAGATAGATATTTAGTGCAAAAATCTGTAAAACCAACTGTTCCAGTAGAAATCTGTGGCGCCATCTGGACTAGACTAGCAGAAACTTAATTCATCGTGGAACACAACAAACTGGAATGAAATATCTTGCAATTTCGTTACAAGTGAACGTTTCAATCTTGCCTGCTTATAAAATCCAGTAGTCATAGTTTCCGTAACTTAGCACTACTTGATATACCTGCTTGCATTATCAAAACCTCATGCTTGGTTTATTGGCTCGCTTTCTAGTAATATGTGCTACTATTTATACTGTTAAATAATATATTCCTTTTTTTATTGTGAAAGTAGTCTTAAATAAAACAGTACGTAAATTTGAAATTCTGAGTTTCTTTTTTAAAGCATAGATTTAAGTAACAAATCTTGTTGTAAACCGAGGATTATTTTCAGATAGTCAGTAGTCCGTTTCTACGAAACCGACAATCATAAAAATAGACCACATGAAATACCTTTTCTTCACTGAAGCTGCCCTAATTTCTATCATACCGCTGATAGAATAAAGTGGTGTTCCTATACTTTAAAATAGGAACTAGTGCCCAATACCATATTCCGAAACACAACCAAAAACAAAAAGCATCGCATTACTATCGTTGATCTAACTACAATCCTCAATATTATTTTCACAAAATTCGAACATTCAGGTAGTGAACATCCATGCTAGTGAACCTGATATTTTGTTGACCTTACAGACTATTGATTCCTTGCGGGATTTAAATTTGATTAATAGTCATTAAGTATACCGAACACGTCGGCCAGTTAGAAGAAGAATACCAGCGATGGCTGCGAACTAGGATGAAATGAGATAGAATAAGACGCCTAGCGAACGCAAGGATGAAGTCATATTTTGTCGTAGGGTACGGATCTTTAACTTGCTCACATCGTAGATACACGGAATTCATAGTTTCACATCTCTTTCTAAAGATGATGACGTGAGTGGATCCACACATCCACTATTATACCTCAATGACTTGCTGCCCGGTTTTGAACCCACACGGTTAGGGCGAAAACACGCGCCAAAAATCAAAATATATGTTAAAAAGGATGGAAGAACATATTGACTGATTGATATTTAATTTCTACAAATACAATTTTACTCGTAATAAGGCTTATTAGGCATATGTATTATTTGAATAAATAATATTTACTTGGAAAGCAAATATAGGTATTTGTTTTTTTCAATTGATTGATTGATACTTTTTTATATCTACCTTAAATATTTGCTGATCAAATACTAATAACGTAACTTTTAACAGTAGGTATTTGTTTGTTTTGTAAACACACAGGCTATGATAAAAGTAAACAAAATTGCTTCCGAATGCATTGAAAAAATTCTCGTTAAGCATTATGGTTCTCGCTTCGCTCGCCTCCTTTTTAACCGTACAGTTACAGTTTTAAAATAAATGTTTTTTGAGGTTTTACGGCCGCATCATCAACATAATTTCTAAGTGTGCAAATTTCTGATCAAGTTTAATAAAATGATTTATCGAATGTACATAGTGGAAACTTTTTCCATTTTGAGTAATTTCCCAAAATTTAGAACTTCCCATTATTTAAATTTGTTGCTAAAATACTCAAGTGCTATTGCAAATTATAGTAAATACTTTTTTATTTATTACTTACATGTTCTCCCATTTAAGAAATACGACCTTAAATTATTATTTGGTAATTTTCCAGAAACTTTTCCACAATTTTCCATAATTTTTTACTATATCACTAAACAAATCAAAAATAAAGTACTTGACATAAATATCTCTATGTCGTTAAAACCAGAATTTTCAAAACGAAGATATTTTGTGTTCTTTACATTTCAAAATGACATAATTTTTTTAATTTACTATTTATTGTAGTATCTCGTAATTATTACGTAGTACGTGAGCCATGTCTCAGTAACTCCTGATACATAATATATATTTGTAATTTATTTTCTTCCTTTTTTATTTCTCTTTCAAGGGCTATGACAAAGATATTCTATCCCTTTAACACAAAACCTAACTCTCTTCCAGAGAAATACTTTACGAAAAAATAAAACAACTAAGAAAAATAAAAAGTTTGACAGTTTCTTTCTGTTCTTGCTTTATAACTAGGTAGAAACTTGTCTCGTTTCCCTCACATAAACAAAAATATAAAGTTTAAGGGTTCTATAAATAAGGCCCAAAAAATAGGAAATACATTTTATTACTGGTAGTTTAGAATAAATTAATCTCGTGCATGAATGTACACGTTTAAGGACTATTCATTATTAAATGAAGAAATATCATTATCAAGAGCTTTAAATAATATCAACAGTAAAACCAGGAAAATTGGAACACTTTGCCCACATTATGAGGAACCAAAATCAATATGGGAAATATTCTCGGAAAATGAGGACTAGGCCTAAGAAGAATGTCTGAAAAATTTAAGAACGTTGTTCTCCATGACAATGGCATAAATTATCCGTACCGCAATTAGCAAAGTTGGTCGCTAACATCCAGAACGGATAGGTGTTCAAAGAGAAAAAATGTATGAGTAATTATTTGAAAATTGATGAGAAAATGTTCAACTATATGTCTTTTTCATTTGATAGAGTTAACCATGATAAATTTGTTGCAAAACTAAAAGTCAATGGACTTAATGGCAAGATGTTATTTTGGATTAATAGTTAGTTGATGAATAGAGCAAGAAGCGTCAAAATATACGGTTATATATTTAACTACATTGGTATACTCTCGGGTATTCCACAAGGGCCTCATTGTGCTATTTGCTGACGATCTAAAATTTATTAAATCCATTAAATTTACATCAGATAGGATTTATACAGGCAGATCTAAAGAGCTTCGGTGATTGGTGTGCTCGAAACGAAATTAGTCAATTGGAGATTGGATAATTTTCAAAATCATATTATATGCAAGTCATAGTCATTGAAAATGGTAAGCTTCGTTAATGGATGACACTAATAGATTTATATATTGCTCTCTTGTGCGCTCATTACTTGAATATACCTCTACTATAAGTGGTCTCCCTTTTATAATAATTAAATAAATCAAATCGAGGCAGTAAAAAATACATATTTTTTTATTACAAATCGCTGACTTATGCTTGTTATAATTACCTGCATTACATATACTTTTGTAAGCATAAATTAGTTTTAAAATTAGAAGTATACAAATTTATATACTTAACAGATGTTTTAATGTTTCTAAATTCGGCAGAACAGAAATCGAGATTAGCAGCAAAGAATTTAACCACCAATATTTTGTCTATTCTTGGCAAATTCGTTCTGTCCGCTTTTAAGAAACAGCCCTCCATGATTAATTATTATAAACTTGAAAAAACAACACGAAATCAGTCCAAATATTCACAAAGCAGTCACGATAAGACAACCCTAGGTTTAGCTTACTACAAGAATCACATCACATTTAAATCAATCATGGTGGGCATCATTTTGCGATATGTTGTTCAGAGACTAGAAAATTGCATTTTAAAATTAAAATAATAAATTGATCTCGTGATTCTGTGAATACAAACCGATAATTTCTGATTTTTTATTCGATAAATTATTGTATTCACATAATTTAATAACTTATTATTCATAGTGCCAAACACCCTACTTAACACTTTTCCCAGGATTATGATTGAATGACAATGATAAGATTTGAGTTCTGTCTTTATTTAAACACAACTTATTAGTAGAAGACCATGTGTCAGCAGTATTCTCAATTAAGGCAATCACTTGAGCAAGAACCTGTAAATTTGTATCAGAACATAAGAGGGCTGTCATCCACAAACAAAATACTTTTACTATTGCTTAGGCAATTGTAAATTGTAAAATCAATAATGGATACCAAAAAAAGGAATGGTCCTAACCCAGATCCTTGAGGAACTCCATGGTTATCTTAGAATAGCTCGATTTGAGATTATTTACAGAGATGCACTGCATTCTATTTAATAAAAAAAGATCTAAAAAATTCAAGTCGGATGTCTTTTACTCCATATAATTGCGACACATGGCCAAAAGCTTTACTAAGGTCACATGGGGTAGTAGAGGTCATCAAACCTTCCTCATAGACTAGGTCACTAAGAGACGGTTCTTATTGTTTAGTTGGTTAGGTCTAAATATAAACTGACAATCGTTTAATAAGGAGTTGGATTTAAAGTACATCGTTAGCCTGAATTTTAATATTGATATTATTAATAGAAAATTACATGTTGAAATTCGAATTAGTGTGCGATGTGGAATCTGCTATCATACACGTGAGTTTTCAATTTGGAATATTAACTGTATAATATAAATAGAATAAGACCTTTTCCAACTGATATGTTTTATATTATTTGACAGCATAACGCAAATATTTGTGTTTATTTTCAGGAGAGATATAGCCGTGTGAAACAGCGCACATGGGACGTGTAATACGGCAGTCTAATATACACTTTGAAAATGTATTGCTTCTGGTAAAATAGGCTACTATGAGATCCAAGAATATAAATTGAAGTGCAGAAGTGCGTTTTACTCGCTGGAGAACTTTGCAACGAGGTGCTATTAGCAAATCAAATTAGGAAATTTGGAGTGGTCCCCCTTTTAAGTACATGAATTACTCATCAAATGCTCAGTTGGAGAGAATGTACAGAAAATAATCCATCTGCGCTAATATTAAGAATATCACTTTTCAACAAGCCGTGCTTTGGCCTACTTATACTTTTTATATTAAAGGGTCTGACGCAAAAAGCAAAACTAGGAAAAATATTTTTAAGAGAATATTATCAACATCCACTAACTATTTGATTTAAGTCCAGTAAATAAATACATATACAGGGTGTAACATAATGGAATGTTATAGATGAAGGAGCATATTCATTGTCCAAATTCAAGAATATATTGTCACATGAAGATTTGTCCTTAGAGAATTCATTTTCAAGATGGAGTGCGTTAAAGTTAAAAAAATTGTTTATTTAAATATCTTTTGAACAAATGAAGTTATTGAAACAGAATTTTGTGAAAAATTCTTATCACAACAGACGTTATCTCCAGGGCCCAAAACTATTTAAAAAATCCTGAAACTGAAAGAGCAATATATGTGATTCACAACAATTATACAGCGGTATTGGACAGTATTCAACTATTTGAAAATTACTTACTAATTGATAAATGATGTACTCGAAATTCAGTAATAGAAGACTTTTTATTCTGGAGAAAATATCTTTCAACAATATCAACAGATTAATATTTTAAATTATTTATTTTGATTAATTCCGATTGAACGATACTATGCTTTAATAATTCTCGGTCTTTGCTACATTATTCACGATAAAAGAAGATAGTATACACTTTGCTGTTTTATTCGATTTGCAGCGGAACTTCCTGCTTGTTTGCAATAAATTGAAATGCTGTTATTTCTACGACAAAACTTGTGAAGTTTCTGTGCTTGGGTGTACAAATAAACGGCTTAAATAAACTAATTCCAATCTAATTCCCACAAAACCAGTTCTCTACTGGAATATTTTAGTAACCTAGGAGAATTTACGTTGTCAGGACTTTAGAATTATAAGTTAAAAATGCATATTGAAACTTTAAGGACCGGTTTTTTTCATTTCTGGGTAGTTACTGGTAACTAACTAGATTAGAATGTAAATATACTCATATATAAAATGTCGAAGAATTGTTAGTTATCAGTAACTCACCTAGAGGTGAAAAGACCCTAAGTAACACACTATTAATTCGTTATGTCTCCAGGTCAGAAGCTATTTTAGGTACATACGTAATTATTTACATGCATTTTTCATAGGAATATATTTAATTAAGTAGAACTGTCATAACGTTAAAATGCAAAAGGGCAACGGGCTACTTTTCTTCTAATCTCCTTATGACTGGAGTTACTGGTGAATGAATGTGACTAATCAGGATCATAGTATTGATGGATACAAAATTTAAATAAGCAAATAGGATCCAATGTCCTGGAAAAAGCTATTATATTTAGTTTGGCTCAAACTGGGGTTATAAACCGGGACTTATGTTAGTCTGATTTTTTTTCGTAGATCATCTGAACTTTGTACAGATCACGATTCTTGATTAATAATAACTTTTCTCTAAAATTATTCACCCATTCAACGGAAAATTTATTTACCCAAAATATAGTTCAGATTCGAGTTTACACTTGTTGTATTTTAATATTTTCTATATCAGTGGTATTGAGTTCTGACAGGCCACTGTAGACTTAGGATACATATGTATATAATTGATGTGTTGAGGAAGACTATACATACATATTCAGGATGCGGTAATAATGAAGAAATGCCTTACCACTTCTTGGGACAGTGTAAAGCGTTCGGGTATCTGAGGCATACAGTCTTCGACTGAGGCACTTCTAAGGTAGGAGGTGAGTACCTTTGCACTAAATGACCATTACTATTACTGTATCAGTGGTATTTGGAAGGGTTTTCAAGATAAAGGAGCTTGACGATCTTTTAAAGGTGTTGTAGTACTTTTAAAAGGCTCTAGGAAGCAGTTTTAACGTGCTTGAAGTACTATAAAACTCTTTGAAATACTGCAAACTTGCTTGAAGCATTTCACAAAGAGTCTCAATCAATTACCAAGCCCTTAGTTGAAGTAATTGCAATACGAAACACAAATTACTAATTTTCTAGTTTGCTTAAAGCCTGCTTCAAGTACTTAGAATGATGAATGCACCATTAAAGGTACGTTTGATAAGTCTAGCTCTGACTCTTACTATAACAAATTCAAAAAGTGAGAATGAATGAATGAATATATGAAGTTTTACATTTATATGTTTCCATTCGATTGTATTTATCATTAATTTGTATCTGCACAACTTTGTAATTGGATTGTTTGCTTTCTTTTTTATGGTTATATTTTCATGTAAATTTTTGAAAATTGAGGCACATTTTTATTGTCAAATCAGTTAAATAATACACACGTACAAATATAATATATTTTGTGGCATTTAATTCAATCATTGTGCGTTTCAAGCAGAATGAAAAATATCAGCAAATATTAATTTGTATTCTCGACTACCCAGGAAGGCATTTATATAATCCCTCGACATGAATTTAATCTTTCGATGATCTAGGCAATTTTCTGCGACGTAACGACATAATAACAAACAGGCCCGCAGTCCACCTTCGAGATTAAACATTAATTGCTGTGATGAATCCCACCCTAGATGTCACCTCTGGTAGTGACGGTGGCCTCCACTATGAATCCTTAATAAGCCTTAGGCGATTCGCAGCTAGCAGCTCGCAGGGATTTACATACAAATAAGATGACGGTACTCTTGTGCTCGCTTTCGATCTCTACGTGCGTTCCTTCCAGCTCTTAGTTTGTATCACCTAGGTTCAAAGAAAAGAATGCTCTCGTACGTGATTTTCGTAAACAAAACAGATTAAATTTAAACGGGCTTAGTATAAATTCAGTAAGAGATTATATTGAATGCCTATTTATTATTCATTGTATAATTTTGCTATAAACTGTTTAATAAACAACGGTTTATTGTTACTGGGAAATTTTCTTAGTAATTCACTACTTACTTAATTGATACAAACCGGATCAGAGCTCGATATTATGCAAACTTTTATTTCAGAGTTCGAAAAACGTGTCATGAAAATAGGGTTGTTATTAATGAACGGAGTGAGGGATGTACTGGGAGGAACTGAGCACAATAAGCCCCATGCACAAAATATAATTTTGGCATTTTTGAAATTTTTGCTTAATACAGATAACAGTGTGTTCTTTTTTTTATTTTTTTCTTTTGCAAAAGTTATTCAACATTAAAATTTGAAGGTTTAGTGCCATATCCCCAAAAAAAAACAACTATGCAGCTACGGACACGTGTTTCGGAATTATTGCCCCTCATCAGCGTAGCGTAGCTAAAGAATTGGATCTAGGATGGGATAGATCAGGAACAAGAACTAAAATAAAGCTGGAAAGTACAGTACTTAGCTACGCTACGCTGATGAGGGGCAATAACTCCGAAACACGTGTCCGTAGCTGCATAGTTGTTTTTTTTTTGGGATATGGCACTAAACCTTCTTATTTTATTTTGACCCCAATAAATCTATATTATTTTGTTTGTATTAAACATTGAATTAGTCTATTACGCGCGCAAACACTGCCGGCGGGACAAGTCGATACGGTGACGTCACAGGACTCGAGTGCTGCTAATGCAGAAAGCAAGCAATGCACGTTGTTAAACGTAAACAAGTCGTGTTATTTGTGATTTGTGTTGTGAAATTTTAAGTGAAATAATTATAATGATCAATTTTTCTAAATTATCGTCATATTACTTGTGCATCGTACCAATATGTGAAAATACTTCAATAAAAACGCCAGAAGAAACTTTTGTCCAAGTTCCAAGAATCGGGAAATGTAGAAAAGTGTAGTTAAAGGTGGAATCCCAAGGAGTTTTGGAGAGCAAGTTGCGTTTGCATGCGTAGATGCATAATTAAAAATAATAATATTAAAAATAAATATGCAAAGGCAATAAACAGGAATCCTGTTGTTTCAAACGATTTCTCTCTCTCTCTCTCTCTCTCTATTTTTGTTATTTTGGGGAACTAACAACGGCCATCGTGGATTTTGTGTGAGCCTACTGGATGCTACTGAAAATCATCAGACACATAGTTGTCAATTATTATACCTTTTGGGTGAGACTCATTTTTAGCAAATATTATTAGGGTAGATCGCCCAGAGAATGAACACCGGCTAGTAAATGAACAACAGCGTCCTTTTTTGCTTATAATAAGGATGATGTTGCTTTCAGATAATTCACGTATGTTTCAAGTGTAAGTTGTGACTGCGCGTTATTTCGTTCATTTATTGGACGAATTTTAACATTTAACAGTTCCTCACAGGAGATAGCTAGTAGTTGTATCGTTGTGCCTTGGACAGAGTGGACGCCATTTTGTTTATGGTAAGTCAACTGTCCTCCTTTTTAAATCCATATTTTAGCGCTAAATGAGAAAATAATTAAACTTTATATAAAAGCTAAGACAAAGTAAATTGAATAAAGAACTATTTTTGCAGAGACAGATTAAAATTTTATGTAACATCATAATGTTGTAGCCGTGTTTCATAACTGGTTCTGACAAATATGCGAAATCCAGTGAATGGACAGTGTGTTCATTCACTGGGTTTTTTAAGGTTAACATAAAATCAAGTAAAAATCAGCCTTAAGTTAGTCTGCATATCAGGTTCTCTTTAAATAGTACCATTTTTAGTACAAATCGAAGCGAACCAGTAAATGAACACCTTTGTTAAACTTCAATCCAGCTCAATCACTGGCAGCTCATATTCATTCACTGGGAATATTTGCTTTTACCTCTTTTACAATAATGAATGAGTTATTGGTATTAATTTAAGTTTATTCATTTGTTAAAGATGAATGAACAGAAAACTTCCAAAAAGTACTGCCGATTCCGATACACGGAGGATTCTCTTTCTAAAGCTCTTCAGGACATAAAGGATGGCACTGAGACATTGAATGGGGTTCCAAAGAAATATGATATCCCTAAGTCGACTCTTCACAATAAAATCATTGTTAAACGAAGTTGAGGAAAATCGACTGGATTGTTGCTAAAGCCAGAGACTATATGTACTAATCTCTGCTAAAGCGAAATTAGGATTCCCGATACATCCGTCAGAAGTAAAAGATGCTGTACAAAATATTTTGACGAAAACTAGTCGTCCAAATTCATTCAAGGATAACAGACCTAGCGAGAAATGGCTCACGTTATTTTTACAAAGACACCTGAATATTGTAAAATGTAATACTGAAATAATTTCCAAGTCGTGTGCGGCAGTAACTGAACCCGCACTTAGAGGATGGTTTTTTGAATTGGAAGAATTTTTTGAGAGAATGCAACTTGTTAGATACATTGAAAGATCCTTCTCGAATTTACAATGCCGATGAAATTGGAGTGAGGACTTGCGTAAAATCAGGGCTGGTGTTGGAGCCTATTTCTAAAAATTTCAAAAACGTATATGAGGTTTCATCTAGTAACGAGATAGAATCAATAACTGTGTTGTGTACCTACAGCGCATCGAGCATTGCAGCCCCACCTATGGTAATATTTCCGTATAAAAGGATTCCAAAAGAGTTAACTCTGTCAGTTCCAGGTGATTGGGTAACTGGACGGTCAGATTCTGGCTGGATGACTGGAGCAACTTTTTTTGAATACGTTACTAACGTATTTTACAACTGGCTTGTCAAAAAAAGAAATCACATTCCCAGTCATCTTATACATTGACGGACACAATAGCCACGTCGTACCGCCTGCTGGCCTTTTCGTTTATTCATGAACCTTATTGACAGTGCCGCATTGAATAGCTTTATTATATATGTTGCCAAAAATCCTTATGTTTCTAAAATGTGTTTATCATTTGTTCTTTTGTTACTAAAATATATATTACGTTTAAAATAATGTTGTTATTACTTGTCAAACCTTTAGGCCTAAAGTAATTCTTAAAATATTTTGGGGTCGTCCTTTATGTATACACAGCGAATTAATTTAAGGGTTAAGTTTATGTTGTATAAACGCATCGCAGGAAATCTTGGTGTTCATTTAGGAGTAAGCTACCAATTTTGGGAGATAGATGGTACCCAACTACGCTTAGCTAATGATAATGTTGTGATAATTAACTAATCAATCACAATAGAAATTGGATACAAAAAATAATTGAAAATTGTCTTTTTTTTCCTTGACAATGGGTAAAATCGAGGAAAACTGAAATAACTGTCTCTTAGGAAATTTTTTTTCTTCCAATTTAGTCCTATGCATTTTTTTACGTAAAATGAAGCGTTTTCAAGATAATTGGGAAAACCTATCAAAGGTTTCCATGATTCGCCATTTTTCTAAGATGGCGAACTTAGCACAGGCCAGATTTAGGAAGACAATCACAACAGTCCTATGAAAATATCATTAGGTACTAATTTTGTCGTCGAGGACATACAAAACATATGTAACTTGTACCATTACCATATTTTGTACATTTTTTAAATATTTGCATGCAGTTCAATTGCAACCATTTTATTTTATTGTTTACTATTTTTATTGTCACTGTAATGACACCGTATCGTTTTACACCACTTTTGAAATTCACGACTTGCGCATATTCATCAAATACCATAAATCAACAACCGTTTGTAATGTAGAGATCAAACGAATAAACTAATTTTGAGTTTAATATTGCATAGTACGTAATATGTATGCGGCCATGCTAATAGTAGAGCTGTCACCAATGAATACCTTTACAAATTCCGCAAATTCTATGATAATCCCTTTCTATTTAACCCATACAATCCCAAACGTTGCCGTCTGCATTTTCTTTGTCGCATTTGAACCCACTTTGAATAGTTAATTGTGGAACATTAAGAACTTAAGTCTTGTGCCATATTCTACCCGGCGACCGACCGCGACCTCAGTCTTCTTTAAACCTTTATTTGGATTTCTATAATTCAAGTGGGAAAGAAGAGAAAGATCAGATTTTAAACGCAAATAAAATCACTTGTGGGCGATAAGGATATTTGATTAATAAAGTGCCTCTGTCGGTAAGGGCTAGTAAATTTAGTGTAAAATACAAGATTTTCTAATTATACAAGTGTACCAAATAATTTAATAATTACAATGTCAATAAATAATTTTTTCTATTACCGTTACAAAATAGATGAGAAAGTAGACTTTTTCGTTAATCTGTAGATAGAGAAAATATTGGCGTCGTGGAAAAAGCTAACTTCCAGATTATGCTGAAAATGGACGTTTTCAGACCCCAAGATAGAAAATTTATCGAAATCGGCAGGCCCTGTGTGTCGCAAACAATTTTCTCAAACATGTGTCAAAGTAGAAATCTGACAGTTTACATATTATATCTGGGGGATCCAAGAAAGCACCCTATTAAATGTTACTGAAGTTGGTCCTCCAGGGAGGGCAGATCTCAAAAAAAGCCTAAATTTTAAAAAAAGTTTCAAATGAAAAATGTTCAGAATCAGGAAATATGTTGAAAATTTTTAGTCAGACTGGTATTGAGAAAAACAGTCTAAAATTAATTTTTTGTAACGCCATATCCTAAAGTGATATTTATTGGACACTTTCAATGAATCAAAACAATGTCATTATTGACAAGTAAAAAATAAAGAAAAAAGTGTGAAATAAAGAAATTTTATTTCACAATAAAACTTAATAGTCAACAGATAACAAATTAATGTTCTTACATCAAACATTTATTAATTATTAACAAATTTCATGAACAATTTTATTCATAATTTAACGAAAATTTATATGAATAGTACTGTTACTAACATTATTTATATTTATTCCTGGAATTATAGGTTCAGATGTGCGAAAAATATTTTATTCATTTATATTAATGTGATGGTTGGTCTGATTTTCACCAAAGACTACATTGGCAGACATAGTTATTTCTGTAGTATTATTTGAAAATATCTGTTTTGAAATTTCCTTTTTGTTCTGGATGCTATCTTCTATATATCCCTAAGCAACTGTTGAGGATTTCCATCCGCATGACGTTTTAAGGTAAGAATATCAGCTCCAGAACCAGCTAATAGTGATGCCGAAGATCTCCTAAAGCTGTGACCCGTATATTGCTCAGGATTAAATAAATTAAGGTATTTAGCTACAATACTTGGTATTTTTTAAAATGTGTTAATTCCAATTCGTGTGACCGTACATTTTTCTCCTCGATATTGAAGACAGACCCCGTTGTGATTCACATGAGTAGGGCGAATAGCTGCATATTTATCATAAATATTTATTTATTCCATTAACTGTTTCACCAATTACCATAAAAGTCCTTTCAATGTGGGTCTCCGAATCAGGTACTTTAACAACGAGCATGCAGTCTTTTCTCACAATGTCATCAATGGTCATATTGTAGAGTTCCTCTTGACGACAAGCGCCAGGCAAACCCATTTATTAATACAACTTTCAATATTAAAAACTTTTCATCTGGTGCTTCTAGTAAAAAACGTTCGACATCTGCTCTGTCAAAAACTTTAGATTTCCTAGCCCCATACCTAGTGGATTGTCTTTTCAAAAAAGCTTTTATTTTTTGATAATTGGATACATCCACATTATTCTTTACATTCAAAACTGCATCCAAAACTTGGCCCAGAGACTTGAACATTTGAAAGTTTTAGCTTTTTCAGATAGATAAGTCAAAAGATATATTTAGATTTTTTAATATTTACATGTAAATCATTAATACATGACCAATTTTGTACATGTTTTTCAATTCATCATTCGTTATACTTATCATTTCCTCAGGATTTGTACCTATTATACATATCATAGTATCATCAGAAAACATACTGTTACGTGTTTGCTATCCACACCAACACCTCTACTCGTAGATTCGTTGATTGAAAGTCCAGGTAACACTTACTCACTACTTTATTTACTAATTAACAATTTAATCACAATAGATTAATTACTGTCTTAACTATAATCACACTAGAACACTTATAAGTCCCTTTCTTATTGCTTCTTTACTCGTTCACGTTCAACTTAAGATTAAATCTCGGCCCACCGTGCGTCTTATTTATACATCCATTCTCCCGGTCTAGAGCACTCCAGAATATTCCCGGCCGTTCGTGTACAATTCCAGCCTAATCTAACCAGTCTGCACAGTCCAGTCGCGTAACAATACTTATACCACACCTTTTTACATATTTTACAATATCATTTACATATAATAGAAACAAAATAGTTCCCAAGACCATACACTGTGGTACACCATTTAAATTTTGTAGTTGATTGAATGCAAAATTTATATATGTTACTTTTTGATAGCGATTAGATAAATATGATTGAAACCACTCTAGTGCTGAATAACAATTTTCTCAAATTTTCTTGCCATTAATTTTCTATTAAGAGTTTCAAAAGCTCTTCGAAAAAAATTATGTTGGGATGACGTGCTGAAATATTCTGTTAATATTATTTTGAAACGTTTAATTGACGTATATATTTTATATATATTTTTTTGATATATCGGCAATCTACGTTTATCGCGAAGATATTTCTATGTATACTTAACCGAGATTCATATAACTTGTAAGATTCCATTTATTTTTTTATCTTATTTAGCTTGTTTGCCTTGTTTAGCTTCGTTTAATTTATCTACATTCTTTATCCTATCTATCTTGTTTATATTATTTGTCTCATTCATCTCACAATCAGTTTAATTTGTGTCATTTATCTCATTCATTTCAATTGGCACATTTGCCAAAATTGTCTCATTTTGCTCATTTGTCTCATTTATCTCATTTACTTCAATTATCTCGTTTATCTAATTTACTATATTTTTGTTATTTACTTCATGTATTTTATTTATTTTCTTCATTTTATATATTCTATGCAAATAAATAAAATAAATGAAACCAATATTTTTAAATAGAATACTTTATTTCCTTCATGTTAAATTGAATATGATGATGATAAAGTACTGTTGAAGTGCACCTAGCCAAAACCGATTTTTATTAATATAATTCCAGTTTTGGAACGTAATTCTTATGTTCAATAACGTCCCTTGTAATATGTTGTAAATTAAACACAAAATAATGCAAAATTATTTGTATTTATTGTACAGGGTAGTAGAACTCATTTTAGATAATTTTGGAACATTTTTTTTCGAAAAAAAAATTTCTCTAGAGAGCGGCATCTTTTTTTATCGAAGTATCACGGCAACATTTTACAGAAAATAAATACTCGTTTTAATTTCCACACTCAGAGTGAATGCAAAACATCATGGTTTATTATCTGTATTTGATTAAATCGATTCATCTTGGAAATATTGACTTCAGCTCAGTAAGTTCGATTGTGATATCTTATATTTTGCTTTTCGAACGGGAGAGAAAGCAAAACATAGTTTGTTCTCATATCACTAGAGCTGTTCCAAAATATAGTCACTTCTACCACTTGTTTACGTTCCGTTTACGTGACAGCACGTAACAGAGATGGTTTTGGAATAGCAATTGCTACGTAATAACTATTCCCCATTTTGGCGAATGCTTGGTAGAAGGATCGTTCCCGTTACGTAACAGTCGTTTGTTGAGGAAACCTTTACAGTTCCACTGATAATAGTTACCACATAGAGACTACTAATTATGCTGCTTGGGACTTTAGTTTGTATCCTGGAAACGACAAAACTTAGACCTCTACTATTTATAGCGCTATACCATTCTTTTTCAAATACCCTGTAATGTAAAACAAAATTTCTTAATAAATTTCGAAAAAAAAAACACTCTGGTTTCGCTGGGTGCGTCAGTTTTATACATATTTTCGAGTGTATATATAATAATGAATAACCAAGTAATTCATTTAATATCACAGATACATTTCGTTTGATAGACGTTACCAAAATTCAACCGCTAATTGCACTGAAAGCATTTAATAGAAACAGTACAGAGGCTTTCAATTATAAACGGCGCACATTGCAGCATGATGATGCATGCTCGAGTCTATAATTTAATAGGCAATCGAATTACAACGTCATCTCTACTATTCATTGTCAAATCACTTCAAAATGTCAGCCTAATATATAACTAACTAAACGGCAAATTTGTCGCCAATTAAACCGAGATTCGTTACCAACCTATCAATACGAGTTCATCCAGTACATATGACGATGGCTTAAAAAAGATCACCCTGGGATAGGCGCATCTTTGTCTATGGTAGTGCAGAGGGGTTATAACAAGCTGATCCGGAAGCTTCAGTGGTGTTTGTGTATATGTAATGAATTGCAGACTAAAGAGCAGCGCTGCCTCAAACTAATTAATGAGGTAATTTTCCACTGCACTTTTGATTCCCTTATCGCATCGAATTGTCTCTGTGCAATAGAACAAAGAAGTAATCTTATTAATGAAGCCACATTTGGAATGATTTACATAAAAATAATTAAAGAACTACTGTTTGAATCATATAACCCTTAAATAAAACTTACATTATATAATTGTTTGGACGAAAGGTAAGTGAAGTATACTTGCTGCTCGTCCCTGTAGCGGAATTTTTTTAGGGTAAGAAATCGCTTGGTATATGAAATAAATTTCTGCCAATTTCTAACCGGGGAAAATATCAGATCGTTTTTTGTTACCAGTTGATCGACTATATTTTTTAGTAAACTGTAAAAAGTCCGATGAACGCTATTTGTCCACGAATGGATGAAAATGCCCATATCCATATTATTGATGAAAATTCCAAATAAACAGTGATAGAAGTACTTCAATCGACCATCCACAAAATTTCGAAAACATCGTTCTGTATAAACTATAAATGGTTCAGGAACTGTAGGACAATCTGAATCTAAGATTCCAGTTCTGTGAAAGAATGCTTATAAAATTGAGGGAAATTTAATTTTTTTAACGGGAATATCAATCATGAGAATATTCCAGAGTGGTTGAAGAAAATCCACATATCTTTTGAGGAACTTGCAAAGTTTCAAGAACAAGAGTGTTAGAGAACATTTTGGAACAATCAGTATTACTGAAAATACTTGAGGATACGGTTGATTCATCCATTATTCAAAATATCGACGAAATGAAGATGAATTTGAAAAAGAGTATTTTTTTTAACAAGGTGATCATTACTCCATATATTTTCGAAAATGCAGTATCTGGACGGAACGGAGATAATCTGGTAGATGGGTTGAACGGTATGAATCACCTGAATAACAAGCTCGTTTACCTGATGTGACATCGTTGGATTTCTTTATTTGAAAACATGTTGTTATATTGAGATTTGGCTTGTTTTGGAGAGTTTTAAATGCGTAATATCACACATTATTTTGTTTCCCTTAAAAAGTCAATTTAAAACTAAATTTGTATAATTCTCGTGGAAATGTGTAACTGTGGAACCTTGTAAAAGTAGATTGGGTAGCTCCTGACAGGGAACCAATCAAATGCCGTTGCAGAATAGTTCCTACCGTTCACGAGATATAAAGAAGTTCCGTAATTTTCTCATTCGATTGAGGCGAGTCAAATAAGAACCACAGGTTTAGGGAGATTCTTTTTTTATATTTTCAATATCTATAGCCGTTCGCGAAATATGAGGATAGATAAATTACACTGTTCGACAGTGATTTGTTAAATGTACAATTTTTTCTCTTCTCTTATATTTTTGATGGTGCTGATTTTAAATATGATGTCAGAATTTCCTTATTTGCCTCCAATTTTTATAACAGACCATTCTTATGTTCCATAAAGTACTACGCTGAGCTAAATAAGACTTTGACTTTCAGACGACGTTTACTGAATCTGACTTAATCAGGCAGAATCAAATGATTTGGTTCATAACCTTAGTTCATCAAAACTTCAAGTGCAGCTTCGAGATTGAACGGGTGGATCCCATTACAGAAGGGTACAACCCCTGGGTTAATACTTTCTGTAAGACACAGCATGGATTTAAATACTTCTTCTCTAAGCACGTAAACCTAGTTTATTGCAACACTGTGGAATTTTTACTAAAGACCTTGAGATAGCATAACGGTCCTGAAGATAATTCTTCATAGCTGAGTAGTCACAATGGAATTGAAATAAATATCCATCGAACTCTTTGCTTATGCTGCTCACATGAAGGAATCGTACGAAAATATTAAACTCTTGCTAAACTGTATACAGTGTAAGGAGTATTCTTGGCATATCTGTGTATATCTCAAACTAATAGCTATTTTACTTAGACGACAACTCGGAGACACAACACTCTCTTGTTTGTTGCGAGAATGGAACAGCAGAGGCAGGAAAATCCACAACATCAAAAAGCAGTGACCAAAGAGAGATGCACTCATTCCAGGAGAAAAGCTTGTTAAAAGCGTGTCACTTGTACTAAGAAAGAAAATTCCTCTTCCACATTTAAATATCAAGCTAGGTTTAGTGAAACATTTTGTCAAAGGGATGGATTGTATTAATCATGGTTTTCTTTTCTTAAAGTACAAGTTTCCTAGAATAGGCGGTGTGAAGATCAAGGAGGGCATTTTTGTTGGTCTACAAATAATGAAACTAATAAATGATTCTGCGTTTGAGGAAGATTTGAATGAAGATGAGATGACTGCGTCATATTATCCACACTAGAGATCTTACATTGTATTGAAATATTACATAAAATTAAGTCATCTATAATAAGAACTAACGTTTTTAGGCTTACCAGTTGGCGCCACTGGCGAGAAAGGTCAAAAGTTATTGTTAGGCGCGGAACAAGTTTATAGGATTTGATTATAATTATTTCGTACACCAGTAAATAAAAAAACTTGTTAATTATGCCTCAGTGTTGTGCAGTTCCATTTTCTTCGGAAAAAAAATGCTTCCGAGAGATAAAACACGCCTAAAACAGTGGTTGGTAGCGATTAGGGATAACATTCGTGTGTTTGTAAGGATCATTTTAATCCTGACGATTGCGTTACCAAAGAAGTCTACTACAGAAAATCGTAAGTAATAATCATGCACATTCATTGTTTTCATCATGCTCATTCTTGATATAACCTAACTTTAATGACATAAGATACCTCAGATAGGTACAATAATTTCCCCACTGAGCAAGTAAATTAGTACTTTCCCCTTCTGCCACCATTGTGTTAAATGTTTTCAGCTAATTTTTATAAAAATTACTAAAAACTCGCGTTAAAAAGCCATAGTAAACATTAACGTTTAGTGACATAGACCTACCCTACACTAGCGCCTCTCGTGGTGAATTCAAGCGCGGTAGCCCTCATTATATAACGTTACAATTATATCTAAATTAATAATCACAATATTGCTCTTATTAAGAACGTTTTTGAATTAAATTATTTATGACAAAATATTGGTATTCTTTTGTGGAAATGAGAGGAAATCATGAACAAAATATGCGGCATTCACAAAAGTTATTTCAAATCGTAAACTATTATACGGTAGGTACGAAAGGAAATTGTTCTTTGTCATGCCAAATGGCAACTACAGTACTCGTAATTATGATGTTATCGCAAAAAACACAAATGTTCTTATAATGATCGAAAAAGAAGGAATGTAAATAAAAAATATGCGGATTTAGCTAGAAATGGTAATTACACCCTGAAAACATTCACCTGTCATCATAAGCTGAATTCACCGCTTGCTTGATGGGAGCTAATTTTCTGAGTGTAATTTAACGCTGAGTATAATGAGCTGCAACTTAGAATTATATATTTTAAGACTGGATAATGCCCTTTTTAATTAAATTATTACGAATATTTAATTAAGATGATAACAGCAAAACGTAACCATTATATTTGCTAAAATGTCATTAATTTTTCTCAGACTGCTATTATTACTGGGATTAACCTTACAATACAACTGGAAATTACTTTGTGCATTAAGATTAGAGTTTTTAATTATGTTTCATTAAAAATTCTCCTTCTTAGTGTTGAACAACAGAGGAAACGTAAATTGTACTAAAATTTATTGATGGCTATTTATATAAAAAAATAATGGTCGGGGCGGCTTTATAAATAAGGAACGCTTAGAGAATTATGATTCCATTCAGCTTGTAAACTCTGAAATATTATTTCGCCATATCATAAAAAAGAAGAGAATTACGAATCTGTTATATTTATTAACTTTTTTATGATACACTTTATTTCAACTTAACAAACAAATTTAAGAATAATGATTCAAAGTGCTTCCTAGCGGTAATTCTACAGATTTTGTTAATTCATTAATATCATTATTAATATTAATAAAGGCGTGAAACGAAAAATTAACAAGGCTAAACAATCTTTTTTGCTAATTATTATTTTCTTACTTTTACAAAAAACTTATCATAGATAAATATAACACATATCTTTTCAAACAATTATTTTCCCGGCTATTTGCCAAAACGCTGAAACTTGGATTATAAAAACGATAATATGCACATTATGTTCAATACAACTAACACAATATTGTTAATTTTAATTTTAACTACTCTGCTCAGTAGAACCAAAAACAAATAAAACAAAAGTACTCACCGGTTGAACAATCACTTCAAAGCTTTAAAAAATCCACAGACACGTGTTTCTACATTTTTGTGTCATCAGTGTGGCCCTTGAAAAGCCTCGAAAGTAATCTTAGTAAATCCTAATGTAATAAATATTAATAGCTTCAGAGAGCAGAATAATTGAAATTATATATTGGAAATTTCCCGTAAAGTTAGAATAATTTTAATTAATTTAAATTAATAAAGGCGATTTAAATAAGTGTATTATTCGCTTAAATTTGCTAGATCTATCTACCTCACATATATATGTCTCACTGCCTCACTATCTCTTTTAATATTCGCAACCGATGAAGCTACAACCCTGCTCAAGTCGACCTTTCCCTCATATCTATACAGATTGTTAACCCATAACTTTACATTGTTTCAACAATGGGCAGCATACTTCGCGATTTAAATAAGTGTATTTTTCGCTTTTTGCTCCATCCATCTCCCACACATATACATGTCTGTCTGTCTCACTATCTCTTTTAATGTTTGTAACTGACGAAACTTCAATCTTGCTCATGTCGGCCTTTCCCTCATATCTATACAGATTGTAAACCCATCACTGTTACATTATTTCAACGGTGTGCGGCATACTCCATCTTATATATTTACTTGTACCATGTTAAAGCATCATCTTTTTAGTGGGCGTTGACTAACCGCAAACATGTGAGGCAGTGTGCCAATCTAATTAGTGGGTGTTGAGTGACCGTAAATATAAAAGGCGGAGCATACCGCATACTGCACAAAATATCGATAACGTCATAACTAGAGTTGGCAAATCGGTCCGCAAGTCACGGGCGGTGCCAGGTGGAGAAATACCCAAATACGTAAGCGAGACTTGTTTATTATTTTAGCAAAGACTAACATTCCATTTTAGTCTATTGTTATGCCACGTGGTGTGTACAACGTAAATTATTCCTCTCCGTTGTATTGTTGTCAATTTTATTTGTTGTATTTTACTCTTAATATTAATTTCATAATAAAGTTTGTCAGACCTGCCCGAGGGCAAGAAATGGCCATACGCTGACAAGGTGAATAAATTTATCAGTGAACTCCCAGATTTATTCTACAATGGTACTATAATAATTTGTAAGGTGTGCGAGACAGACCTGATGTGCTGGGACAAATGTGATTGTAAACGTCATGTAAATTCTGTGCAACATAAAACTACAAAAAATTGCGTGCATTCGACAAGACAGTTTATGTTCGATTTACTCTTAATGCTAATTGCCTGTGATGTTCCGCTGCACATATTCAATAAACAACCATTTCAGAAGTTCTGCACTGAACCAAAAGTGAACATAAATACAATGAAAAACTTAATTAAATTAATGAAATATGTATTTAATTTTGAGCCGATGAACGAGTTCGTCAGTACAATGAAAAGTAATTCATTTACTCTATGATTCTTAAGTTTATTAGATCGATGAAAAGTATACATGAATTTGAAGAATGAGTTTTCATGGATGCCATGTAAATAGTCTAATTAGTTTAATGATTATTATTTCATTGTTACAATGAACTATAACATTAATTTGAGGAGTGCAGGTTCATTGTTGTTATGAACACAGTCATTGTTTCAATGAACAGATTTTACTAATTCAATGTTTAAAATAATCTAATTAATGACATTTTTCATTAATTTAATGTAAGTAATTTTAATACTAATGTACTGTATTCATCTAATTAATGAAATTTTTTATTAATTTAATGTAATAAATCCTTATATTAATGTACTGTCTTCATCTAATTAATGAAATTTTTCATTAATTATTAAATGTAAGAAATCCTTATATTAATTATATTAATTATGCGAAAGAATCTTCAGTTTTCTCTTTGTCTCACGAGCACCATTTTTTTATGATTCTTTTATTCATTTTGCCTCACGAGCATCTTTTTTATTTTGCTTCTGTGCCTCATTGTGCCTCTTACACCACCAAGGAATCCCAATTCTAATAATTCCCCGGTCGTTTTCGAACGGTGACATTCTGATCTGATACAGAAGTGCTGGGAATCTCCTCCAAAAGTTCACTAGCTGCCTTCACTATGCTAGGAAATTCCTCTGCCAACTCATAAGGTATATTCTTTGAAGTTGAGGCCTCGCTTGAGGCTAGATCTGAAGTAAAATGAGATAGATATTAGCGATCATGTTTATTGGTTCAAATCTATATTTCTTTATTTTGAATAAATTAAATAATAGTAAAAAGTCTGCGATAATTCTACCAAGCTAATTAGTAACAACTATAGATTGATATCTAAGAACCCCTCACCACCAACATTTTGTAAAACACATATTACCTGCTTGCACTTGGTATGTTGCCAACTGACGACACGGAAAAAGTGTGGGGACTCCATTGCGGGTCAACCTATGACTACTTAGGTCGACATAACTTTCAACGGTAAAATGAAGGGAGCATATCCTATAATTTTGAAGAGTTTCTTCAGTGTAATGTATACCCATATTCTCTTGCCAAATTTTTGACCTGTAAAACAAAAAAAATTGTGCTGTTAGAAGTGTTGTTAATTTAGTGCAGGCCTTAATTTACCTTTCCAACCTTGAAGGAAAATAATGAAGTTTTGCCACATCGTCTTCGGAAGAACCACACACATAACACAATCTAATTCATGACTCTGTGGCCATCTCAAACAAAAAATAACCTACAACCAATTTCAAAGTTTATTATGAGGAATGAAATAAGTAAAGGATACAGTTAGCACATTTTCTAATACTGTTTATCTTTTCTGATTAATACTATATATTAATAATTAGATATAGCGGATAAAATTATTTATAATTTTATAACTTACCAGTTGTATCAAATTGGTAGTCTTTAAGAAGAGAAATAGTCTTTAATACACAAATATCACAAAATACAATGAGAAATAATCAAAATCACGACAAAATAACAAACACTTTTTCCGTCAGTTCAATTTGATAGATAAATACCACAGAAAAAGCGCGGGATAGAAAAGAAATGACAGCAGTGCAAGTGCTTCCCTCTGCTTTCACCTCCCATTTTATCGGACTAGGACAGCTATATTTGACTATTCTTATATTAAATAGAGATAGCGAATAAATGTTAAAATCGGACAAAATTTTCTATCCACTTGCACGTCTCGGGTTGTCTCTGACTAGGTACACTAATCACTAATCTTACTGAGCTCTGCACTCTGTGGCAAAGTATTAGCCGAGTAGCATCATGGCCACCATTATTTCTGTCCTAATATTTTATTCCTGATATTAATGAACACGTACATAAATACAATGTAGAGTATTCATTGAGTTAATAACATTTTTCGTTTTCACAATGCACAATTCATTAATCGATGGTTTAGTACATTGATATAATGAATATGTCATTAATATCATGAATATGCATTCATTAAAGTTTCTGCATTAAAACGAAGAACACGTTCATTTTCCCAATGAATGCGTTCTTCCTGTTCATGAAAACATTACATTAACTTAATAACCATATATATGTTATGTTGATGAACGTAGATTCATATTATTAATAAATGAGAGTATTGATCTATGATTGACAAATCATTACAGCAATGAAAAAGTTCATTGTCTCAATGAAACAATAGTTAATAATCGCCGTTCATTCATATTATGAACAATAATTTTTTCAGTGTGGAATAAATACAATCCCAAAGTGACGTTACTAAGTCGCACAACGTTGCGTAACTATGTACCAACTGTAAGCGACATTGTAAATAAGATCAAATGTGTACTAAAACATACATGGCTGTAGTTATGTGTTGACGAGACGACAGATTGTAAAAAAAAATCTATTTTAAATATTATAGTATGTGTACTGAACCCTCTTAAACCGACATTTCCACTGTTTCTAGCGAGCACAAGACTAACTGTGTACGAGCCAAACAATTATGCGGGTAGTGTTGGAGACGTTAGAGAAATTTGACCTGTCAAATAGTCAAGTGTTGATGTTTATGACCGATGGTAACGCGACAATGCGTTTGGTAGGCTGTTCTCTTCAAGAACACGGTTGTAGGTTGGTACATGTTACGTGTAAAGTGCATGCTTTACGCCTTGTGGCAGAAACTATCCGACAAAGTTTTCCAGAGGTAGATGCATTAACAGCAAGTACAAAAAAATTTCTTAAATCTCCTAAACGTCTTCGCGCATTTCATAGCAAGTGTCCCGGTATTCCCGGACCACCACAGTCGATTCTTACACGTTGGCTGAAGGCTGATTTTTATTTTAAAAGCTCTTCCTAATAGGCTTTTTTAGGTCGATATCTTCTACTAGAGGTTATGTGAAGGTTATACAAAATTCAAGAATCTAAGTAACTGATTCATGTGATATGGTAGCTTTGGTTACAAGGCTACGAGTTATAAAAGCTTAAGTCAGGAGGGCTATTGTTGTCAAAAGATCAGGTTACGGGGTTATTATAAGGTAATTTGAGGTTATGTTAAAACATTCCAGGTTATAAAAACTCAAATTGAAGGACTATAAGATTAAGAAGCTTATGTCGAAGGAGTTTTTATTTCAAAAGTTCAATTCAACTAGGGCTTTGTTGTTTAAAATCTCTAATAACGGGGTTTATGAGATTTTTTAAGATTACGTGATGATACTGTGAGTTAAACAAGTAATTTGACGCAGAACCTATATTTTTCAACCTTAAAGCAAGTTTACGAAGATTTTCAGACGATATTTTCCGATTTTTTGGGATTTTTTTGCCACTACGGACGCCATTTTGGATCCGCCATCTTGGATTTATGAAAATGCCATTTGAATTCCGAAAGCTTATACTTATACGAAAAAAAGTTACATTCCAATATTTTCTAGTGCAGTTTTAACTACTTTTGGCCATCAGACATCTGTAATTTCACATTTTAAATCTGTATATTATTTAAAACGAGACCATTATTTTAATTTTGGTTATCACTAGAGCTGTCCGAGGTGGCTAGAGTACAGCCACGGTCTTGCGATGGCGTCACACATGCCGATTTAGAAGTGATTTACGCTGCAGTCTTATTTGAAAGGTTGATGCGTGAGGTTGTACCTATAAATTATGCGTAATGTCAAACGCGCCAAAGGGTAAAAAACGACCGTACGCGGACACAGTGAATAAATTTATATGTGAATTTCCGGATTTATTCTATGACGGATGCAAAATAATTTGTAAAGTTTGTAATCAAGACTTAATGTGCTGGCACAAAACAGATTGTCGTCGTCATATCAATACCGTGCAACATCAAAATAAAAAAATGGCATGCCTTTGACAACTCAGTTTATGTTTGATTTATTGTTAATGTTAATAGCCTTTAATATTCCGCTACACATACTGGATAAACAACCATTTCGGAAGTTTTGGAATAAATACAGTCCCCAGGTGAACTTACCAAGTCGTACATCGTTACGTAGATATATTCCAGCTGTTCGTGAAGACATTGTAAATAGGATTAAATGTGGATTAAAAAATACACGGCTCTGGTTATGTATTGACGAGATGACAGATTGTAAAAAAAATTCTATTTTAAATATTATAGTACGTGTACTGGGCCCTCTTAAACTAACATTTCCACTTTTACTAGCTAGTAAAAGACTAACTGCGTCTACTGGCGAAATAATTACGCGTGGGGTGTTGGAGACATTCGAAAAATTTGAACTTTCAAAAATTAAGTATTGATGTTTGTGACTGATGGTGCTGCGACAATGCGCATGGTAGGCCGTTCTTTTCAAAGAGACAATTGTAGGTTTTTACATGTTACGTGTAAAGTGCATGCGTTACATCTTGTGGCAGAAACGATTCGAAAATGTTTTCCAGAGGTATATGCATTAATAGCAAATACAAAAAAAAAGTGTTTCTCAAATCTCCTAAACGGCTTCGAGCATTTCACAGACAGTGTTCTGGTATCTCTGAACCACCAGAGCCGATTCTTACACGTTGGGGAACGTAGTTGAAAGCGGCTTTTTATTATGCTGAATATTTTCAACAAATAAAAGCTGTGATACTACAGTTCAACCCTAACGAGGCTGCAGCTATTAGGGAAAGCCAGACAAGCTTTCAAGACGTTTCCCTTGAAACAGATTTAAAAACTATTAATAACAATTATAGAGGACTACACGACGCAATAGAAAAATTGCAAAATAGTTCGTTGTCGTTAGTGGAATCGCTGCAAATAGTGGACGACGTAAATACACAGCTACAGGCTATAAATGACGCAAAAAATAATCGCGTTAGTGAAAAATTCGAGAGTGTATTACAGAAAGATCCTGATTTTAGCAAATTAAGACAAATTTGTGATGGTGCATCTACAACTTCGTTAAGTGAGTTCACAGATTGTTTTACTTATGCCTGTATTACATCCGTAGATGTCGAATGGTCATTTTCAAAATGCAAAACATATTTTTTCACCAAAGCGAACATCGCTGACGGAGACAGCTGTAGAAACATACCTGATGCTATTATACTATAGATCTTCCCCATTTTGTGATGACGACAACCAAACTACTTCATAAATCTGCTTAAAAGGGTGAGTTTTATACAAATTTTTATAAAATGTAACATTATTGTTAAAATTTATTTCCATTTACTGTACTTATTCAAGTATTATGATATGATGTAAACATATGAGTCATATGACGGCTCTGTCGGCCAGGTGACCTCGGACAGCTCCAGTTATCACTTGACAGAAAGTTTAATAATGACTCATGTAACATTTTATTCCTGTGGGATCAATATTAATCTGTCAAAGTTTGTAATAGAGCTATTCACCCTGTATATATAAATATACAGTCAAATAATATTAACAATTGAAAGTCATTTAATAAAACGTCAGTCATGGCAACATATTAACCAAGTATTACTCGAAAATCCGATTATCCTGATATCATAATGGTTCATTTCGTCGTGCAGGATACCAAGAGATCATTTAGAGATGTTTCCCCTAAGATCTAAAATTCTGAATCTATAAAATTGCTTGTTTATTTTGTATATATCACAGGCATATTTTATAGTCGCACGTTGCCTGGGACTAAAATATCGTAAATTTAAAATTTTACTGTCTGAAATAACCACATTCATATCAAAGGCGACGACAGACTAGCTCTTATTACTCAATAATAGGCGAGTAGAAGCGAATACAAGTTTTTATGAAGTATTAAATTTAAGTTTGATTGGCTCGAAGTTCCATGCATACAAGAAAAGGGATTTGTCGAGGGGGTGTTTTATTGGAAACATCAAAGTTCCCCCTGATCATGGTTTATATGGATTCTGTGACGCAAGGAAGTGAATCCCTTTTAAATTTTCATATGCACCTAGCGGGTTGAAACAGTAAAACGAATAAACCTCGGCAAACGTTTACTGCCATGTAGAGGAATCTTACATTATTCATTTTGCACATACAAAAGAACTGAATTGAATAAGTGCAGTTGCAACTTTATTTAAAAAAAAACCATTCAGTTTAAAATATATGCACATGTTATTGCAGAGAAACTGTTGTGAAATTATCATAATATCAATTTATTTTTGGGGAAAAATGAGGTCAAATGAGCTCAATATATTCCAATGTGTGTTATCTCAATCAAAATGTAGAAAATATGATTCGTGTCCTGACATGAATATTTGTGAGAAATTATAATACTTCATTCTATTTATTCGATTTGTTTACACGATGTTATTTTATTACATCAGCAGTCAGAAGTTACGTGCACTCTGTTATCGACTAGGATTCCAGGCTTCGATCTTGTTCTATGGTAATTTTAAAAAGGAAACCGAAAGACTAGGGACATGCTTTTTTTAGTTTTTTTTTTGATATCCATACATTACTTCTCAAAAAACATTCTGTGATTCTTCTTTAGAAGTAAAATCATGGTCTCGATAATATTGTGGAACTAGCAGATGGTTCTGCTACTACTTATAAGTAAAGTTAACAGCAGCAGTAGCTTTTACCTTGACGTATTTATGAATGGGCAAATCCGTACACTATTCAATGTAGCCGAAGTCAGGTTGTATTGTAAAATCAGTGTTTACTTCACTGTTTACTAGTGAGCCGCAGGCCCAACATATTAAAATTGTGGTAGGGTATTAAACGGCGGCCGTTCGCTTGTTCTGATTGGCAGACAGTTCGTAAACAGACCAGCTTACGAGTTGCCGCGATCTAACTTGTTCTGTTAGAGGCGTCGCATATAGGAAACAGGTGAATAAATAAGAGAAAGGCGAATCACTTACAACATAAATATATGTATCATATCAAAGTAAGCATCGATTGATAATTAATACCTCATGAAAATATATAAAATAACTAAAAATTGCCATAAATTGAAAAAAAATTAATCTCAATAAAACTAATCAAAAACACTGTTAGTTTTTAAAACGATTAAGAATATAAAAAAAAGTATAACAATAATTACTACACAAACAGAACAATAACTGAATTATTAAATATGATTTGAATGAAACAACTACTCAGCGGGCAAATACCACGACCTTCATTGGATTATACCTTCAAATCATGATAGATCGGTAGCCAATATCATTTTTCAATTTTTAACCAGACATAAACCGGTTTAGAACTTATTAGTTCTCCTCAGTATGCCATAGGTTATGGAACAGACAAATGATAGTGGCCAATCTGCTAGTCATATACTGACTAAGGTAAATTGAGTAGTGGTGAGAGGTATGTGAAACTTCTCATATGGTCCAAATGCTACTATCCGACCGACATCATAGATGTCTCTGTGGCGGATAGCGACTTGCGAAGCAAGTACCGAGAGCGGCGAACTCTAGCAGAAATCGGCTTGTTTTGACCATCATAAGGAAAATGACGTCGTCATATTAATATTTGACACAAGTGACAATTTTGGTATTCTGTCATCACAGTGCAAAATAACATTATACTCATTTTCATTATAACTGTGACGTAACCGTGTCATATATCCAAGCTCACATCACTAGACATACTAATGGCCAGTGCTGGGAAATAACTAAGATAAAAGATACTTTTTAGTAACTTAGATACTTTTGGTAACTTAGATACTTTATCTTAGATACTTTTATTTTCAAGTAACTTGTATCTATTTTTTTGATACTTTTTACAAGTAACTAATATCTAAAGTTACTTTTTAAGTATCTTAGTTATTTTTAGGGTATCTAAGTTACCTTTTAAGTATCTTAGTTAATTTTATAGTATCTAAGTTACTTTCATAGTATCTTAGTTACTTTTAGAGTATAGATACCTTTGAAAAGTATCTAGATACTTTCAAAAAGTATCGAAGATATTTTTACTTAGTACTATTGAAGGCAAATAGAATATAAAATACTTTAATTTTGGATTATTTTCGGAAAGTACTTTTTTATAATCACATCACATATCATAAGATTGTTTAATGTTATGATTATTGGAATATGAGAGTCGAAGAGTTGTCTCCTTTCATTTTCATTATTTTATAGCTCTATTTAATGTATATATTCATATTAGTTAATTAGTCATAGCTCATAGCTATTATATATTTTTATGTTAAATATTATGGATTTTTTTATTTAGGCCGGTTACTCCGATCAGCCGATAGCTGTTTCGTTTAGTAAGAAGTATTTGATTTGATATTTTATTTTGATATTCTACCTCTGTTGTAAAATTTACAAAACTTTGTTTTTTTATTAATAAATGACAAATGACTGCTGTTTGATGCATTTTTGTTTTTATTAAATAATTAAATATATAGGTACGGTGGTACGGTACGGTACAATGTACAAGTACAATACATTAATACATATTATTATAAATATTATAATATAATATATAATATACAATACATACATATTACCATTGACCGTAACGTAACACTCGCAACAGCAAAGTTACACATTTTTTAAAATATCATATTTTTCAATAAAATAATGTTTATTATTATAATAAATAACAATACATGATTATTGATTAGTAATGTTGCTAAGGGTCACTGTGGCAGATTAATTTTCGAGCAAAAAAACCTTTTACTTGTTTAAAATATCAGCAGTTTCAGCTGCGGCGGTATCTTAGTTACCCAAAAGTAACTAAGATAATTCCAGGTAACTTAGATATTTTAGGAAGTAACTAAGATACTTGAGAAAAGTAACTAAGATATTTTTACATGTATCTCATATCTTAAGATACTTTTTGCAAGAAGTATCTAGATACTCAAGAGTAACTTAGATAATTTTCTAAAGTATCTACTAAAAGTATCTAAGTTACTTTTTTAAAGCATCTTTCCCAGCTCTGCTAATGACTTGGAATTCTTTCAAGGTTAATGTTACTACTGCCGATATCACTACTTATAAGACAACAATCCACTGAGCTTGTCCTCTTTTTCCTCTCACATTTTCATAATTTACATATCCTGTTCTAACTAATTTCTCTTTAAGTTTTCCTAAGCTTCTCACTGAGGTTTGCCTCATATTAGGATAATTTAGAGCATAAATTCGCTGGGTTGAAAAACAATTTCTATCGCTCGATCCCATAATAAAAATCATGTAAACGAGTTTGTTTCTGTCGAAATTTATATCGAGTTAAGTAAAGATGCGAATATGAGATATGGAAGTAATATGTAAGAATCTGAATACTCATTAAATGATGAAAAAATGATAGAAATAAAGATAATATTAAGATTATAAGCATACTTTCAATACTAAATGGAGATAAGCAGTATACATTTACCAGTTTCTAGCAGTAGACTAATTTTTTCTTATTGTTTTACGCATTTTTCCTACGCTCTTATACAAAAAAAAACTTTCACTGAATAAATTAAAGTTCTCGAGGATTCTTCTTTCACATATAGAGAGAAATGTTTCATGTTTGAAGCTAACTCTGAAATGTTATCACTTTATGCCAATATTCCGCCTATTAGATTAGAAAAAAATGCAAAATATAATGATTTAGGGTTTATACTGAAAAAGTAAAAATATTAATTTTAAGTCTAGGTTTAGGTCTATAAATATTGTAGAAAATTAACTTGCCAATTTAAAAGTAAAATAAAATATAGGGATCCCCATTGGAAAAAGATTTAAATGCTCTTTGAAATATACTAAATTGGCAATAGGCTCATTCAGTGTAATTTAGTTTTTGGTTTAAAAGCACATATTTTAAAAGTAAATCAACTCCTAAGTATCCCACAAAAGTTTCCAGTTTACATTGCAATTAACAACTGAGCCAAAGCAATTGAAAATTTGAAACCGCCCGCCCAACAGCGTGACGTCACACCAGTCGAAGTGCCTCCAACGATACATGTCGCCGCATGTTTCGGACATTAGTAATCGCCTCCATCGCGGCAGTTTATTTCATTAGCTGATCTGGAAAGAGCACGTGTCACGCATTTTTCAATTCTTTTGTTTATTAAAATAATTTTAAAGTTTAGGGCCATTATGTGTTCAGTAGAAGACAGCTTTATTAAAGCTGATTCCGGTAATATACCTGAAGTCGATATTTTCATGGTAATGGAATATTTTAATAACAATAGGGACTACATAAGCGCTGAAATGAGAGGTGTAAAAATGGAAAGTTATGAGTAATACCCTAAGTTGGTTTACTTAAAACCTATACAACTTTAAAATCCTTTATAATTTGCTGACCACTCACTCGCTCACTGATTAATCACGATCCTGCTCAAAATGCATTTTCTTTCTTTCGAAAATGAATATTTTTTTTACATCTCTGTATTTAAATAAATACTTGGATAAACAATAGACTGTTATAATGTATCACTGGTTACGAGGGGTGTAAAAAATTACTTATTTTCAGAGAAAAAAATGCATTTTTAAGTCTTTTTCCATAATTTTTTGGGTACCACTGATCTTAAATATGTTATGATGATGATATTTGTTTTTTTTTTAATTTTTACATTTATAATTTTCTAATTTAACTTTTAAAAACACCCTCAGTCTTCTTTCGTTAACACAGTTTTTTTTTTTAGTATTTTTTATTCTCTTGTTATGATTTGGAATTCGCACTTATAAAGTATCTAAAAAAAGTACGCCAATGAAGCTAAAAATTAACTGACCTTTAATTTTGACCTGGATACTATTTATTGCAAGTTTGGTCAACAACCTTTAAACAGCTTCTGATTTATTTATTTTTAGTTTAGAATAGATGTAGCTTTATCGTGCAGTACAAGAAATATCTAAAAACGTTTTACAAAAAAACGAAGAAACGACTGGGATGATGCCTACTGGGGTAGATTTTTTTTTCTATTTCTCTTTCGGTGTAATCAGAAATATAAGTTACTTTTTCATTATTTTTGCTGTAACCCGAACTTTAATAGGTACTATTACAAAAAATCACCTAAATTGATGTGATTGAAATATTAAATGTGTGGTATGAAAATTATCTATTGATACTTTTTAGATCGGCAATACAAAAATATGGTCCTTTTTTATCATTATTCATATTCAGGCCGATTCTTAGATGTAACACAATGTAATAAACAACACCAGAGACAACCAACAATCACACAACTGGTTTGCAACGGCTGCAGCACACGTATTGTGCTTATCCGCCAGCAGCCGGTTGGCGCGTAGGTCGAGTCGACTGGTGCGACGTCACGCTTGGCCACGCCTTGTTTCAGTGCTCGCAACATTCAACTATTAATTTGAGGCAGAAGTTGAAGAGAGAAAAATCTAATTTTTTGCAATTTTACTATTTGAAACATAAACTTTCAAATAATGCAATAAAAAATTTTTGTTAAACGAGCCTATTGTGTAAAAAACACCCTGAACAGTATAAATAATATTTGATAGCTGCGTTGAGAGATTATTTATTTTTCAGAAAAAGCTACAAAAATGCTTTATATGAAATTTCCTTATTCATGAAACTTTGTTGTCTTTGATGAGGCAAAGATTTATTTAAATTAAATACATCATATTTTATTTATATTTTTTTTCTATGCATGAAGAGAATTTTTTTCTTAATATTTACGTATAATGTAGATTTTTTAACATTTTATAAATATTCTTATGCGGTTACAACACGCGTTGTTATTTGATTTCTTCACCTGCTATAATTATATTTCAACGACTTAAAATGACGGTTTTTACGACAAGTTTAATTAATTTTTAAATGCTACACTGTTGCGATAGGGTTATTACGTAATTACCAAACACCAAACCGTAATGTTTCGGTAAACTAAAATACAGCAGCACGCAAACACCTGTGAACATGGAACTCATTACTTCGGACTTTATGGGACAGTTATTCGAGAACAGGATCGCTTATTCGTTCCTAAAGAAGGGCCTCTATCCTGTGAGCACTCTTCCTTTTATGTAGATTCCTATTTGGTTGCCAGCCTGGCTCCTCACGGCCTCGTTTCCGAAATTAAGGATATAAACCTCTTGCATTCCAATGGGCTGTAACGACTTCCACTTTTGTAACCCTAACATGTATGTTCAGCATTTTCACACACATTTAATACGTTACTTGAAGTTGTAAAGGATTTGCCTGTGTAAAAGGGCAATTATTCTATTCCTTTAATATATTAGTTACCTTTAAAAATGATTGCGGGTTTTTACACAAGAAAAATGTGAAAAACTTTTCTTATTTTCCGAGAAAAGAATAATCAGAGTTATACAGTGTATCTTCGGATTGATTACAGAAGTGGACTTTTCTAATTTTGATTTTTAGATAGAAATTCATTACTAATTCAAATGTTTGCTTGCTTGAAGAGACTGTCTTAAATAAGATTTTATGTACAGTATATTACATAACTTAATACAGAATACAGGTATTTAACAACTTACCCCTAGTATTATCAACTTTTTAAGGGAATCTTTAACTTAAAGGGAGTTTTACTGATAAGAAAATATATTACCAACAATTTCAGCAACTTAAATCGAAATATTACGATAGTCATTAAATCTAATTTTTATTTAAACTAGATGATTGCCACCTGATATTTATATGTTGTTTTTATTACATTTTCTTATCACTAAAACTACCCTTTAAGATAAAGATCCCTTTAAATTGTTGATAACATCGGGGGATAGAGGTATAGAATCTTATTAGCCTACACAATTTATGCCTTTAAATTATATAAATTATTTCTTCAGAATCCGCAGTAGATATTTTATTACACATAATTTTTTATATTTTTTATAATTCAATATAAAATTGCTCCGCATCTTGTGGCTATTTTCGGCTAAAAAAATAACAGAATGGTAAATTCATTTGGAAATTTGTTTGTTTCTGAAGCAAAATTCGCCTTCATCTAGATATAGTAGTTGGTAAAATATTGTGCAAAATTTAACATTCAAATCAGTACCCTTTGAGTTCCTTCACAAAAGTAGCCGCACGGGAACAGCCAAATCAATATGGACTTGATATGAACTAAATAAAACCGATAACTGAATCCGACCAATCATCGCGATCAATTGGATCAGTGGCAGTAACCTATGTATCTAGTAAAGACTTAGAAATTATTTCTAGCTATTTTTTGTGAGAATGGCGCAATACTTTTAAAGAATAGTAAAACAATCGGAAAATACTCCTTATGTTTTTCATTTGCTTACCTACTTTTTGCTTTTTTTTAAATAGTAGGTATTAAGTCTATTAAAAAGCATTTTTCTAACTTAAATTCGTTTATATTATATTATAAATAACGTCTTCCCAAGAATTTTTAAACTGTCTAAAGTGTTACCTACGTTTAAAAAAGACTACTAACGAGTCTGCAAATTACCGACCAATTTCCATTATACCTCTTTTTAAACAAAATTTTCCAGGTGATATTAAAAATACAGATAACGAAGTATTTTGAAAATTGTAAATTAATTACTGTCAATATAGTTTCAGGAAAAACTTCGTTAATAGCCTTTTACGAGAAAAAATATTTCGTTCTTGAACTTAAACAAAGCTTTTGATTGTGTGTCGCACAATATATTAGAAAGAAAATTAAGCTTTTACAAATTTTCCGAAAATAACGTATATTTGATACTGTCATATCTCACTGACAGATCTTGATTTGTAACGTTTAATAATAATAATTCAGATTTATTAAATATTAAATTTGGTGTTTCTCAAGGGTCTATTCTGGGGCCAATACTATTTATTATTTATGCCAATGACTTGCCAAATAGTAATACATTAGCAAAATTCACCTTTTTTTGCAGATGACATAATTTTGGCTCTCTCCCATAGGGATGCCAAGGTTCGCAACTCTTTATATTCAGTTGAAGACTAGTTCTTAACTAATAAGTTAGTTTTGAATAAAGATAAAACGGAAACAATGATTTTCAGCTGAAGACACCACTCTCCCGATATGGATTCCTCTCATTGTGTTAAATTTTTGGGCGTTACTTTAGACAATAAATCAACTTGAGGCAAACACACAGAATTAATCTGCAAAAATATATCACGTAACATTTTCTTGTTGCACAGTTTGGCAAATAGTGTGTCACAGACAATAATATTAATGGAATGTATGCATTGATTCAGACTTCGTTAACGTATGCTATCTTGGTATGGGGCCATTCGGCACATATTTCAACCGTTTTTTTCAATTTAAAGAAGGATTGCAAGGACGATATTATCAATCTAGATATGCTTACATTGCCTTTTACATACATACTGCAATATCTCCTATACATAAAAGAAAATATAAATAATTACGTAACACACAACAGATCATAATATTTCTGTTGTTCAGAAATCGTATGAAAATTTTTAAAAGATTGGAATCTTTTACGTGACTGAGACGTTCCATTTTGAGATAATTTCGCCACTATTAGATTCATACGTTACCAACCTATTAAACTAAAGGATAAAGTAAAGCTAAACAGGTGTAAAAACAAAACAATGTGTCATTAGCTAGTACCACTAGTAACAGAAGATCTAATTGGCAACACTTGACTAACTACTATACGTTGTGTAAAGAGCCAGGAAATAAACATGATGCTGTCCATTTGTTTCACAAACTAGAACTCACAGAAGAACTTCGAAAATATGCGATTTCACAAATAAATCAAGTTACAGTAGGAGATATGGTAGCTAACGAGTTTAAGCATCATTATAATGCCATCGTTACATGTATTATCTGGACAGAAAGCGAATGATTTTAATAAGCAAGAGACTTTTGGAGGCAGTTGGTTACTCGATCCTTAATCCTAAAACTGTCATCGATGCTTATATTATGGTAAAAATACCGTAGTAATCTCTTAATAACATCTTAAGCATATCATTAAAGATTCTAATACTCATAGTATTATCTTAACATTATATAGTACCCCTTTTGGTGAGTGATTGTGACTAAACTTTATGCCCTCTTCACGATTAACTTTGTATGATCCAATAAGTCTGTGATTAGCATAATAGAGGAACGAAATTTGACGGATTATTAACTAATTCGGAGCAGCAATTATCTAAATTATTGACTGGTTATTCAAAAAGGGATCCATTTACTGGGTTTTTCTGAAGCTGTACAAATTTTCAAAGGATAATTTGTACAGAAACCATTTTCATACGAATTTTTTTCTCGATTTGGTGTTCAGTCAGCTTTTAAATTTGTACCCTGTATTTTCCGAACATCCTGTATGCCCTTATTGTCACGAAAATAAAAAGTAAAATCACCAAATCACCTACTTATGCAAAAAAACAAAACCTCACCTTTCTCACTGCACATTTAATTTTGAAAAAGTTTCTTTTCAAAATTATATTCATTGGGAATTTTTTTAAACTCAGTTTTGGCATAGAGTATTTTTACCCACCCCTCATGTGCGAGAAACGTCTACATAATTCAAAAGCTTATCAACGCTTTTAAAATGTAGCAGCTTTTGGCTTACCAAATCTCGGTGGATTTTGTTGCATAGTATCAAATTCAAACAGGCAATAACCTTGATGGGAAATTCCACACTACCACTTTATTTTATATATCTTAAAAATATTCAATACGGGTTGATTCTCATTACGTCTTTATGACGTCAATAAATGAGATTACTCACTGGGATATGGATTTATGAGTATGAACAGTAAAGTTTGCAGCGAAATTGGAAGGGTAGATTTGGTCGTTATAAAGTGTAAATATGCAACTCACATAAAGTGAGGCTTTCTGCCCGTAAATAATGCATCCGCGATCAGAGCTAGAATGGAAAGTTAAAATGGGGGCACGAGGAACGCAATTTGCTTTGGACGGCGGTGTTATTATGGAACCTTTACCTTCTTAGTGGTCATTTAAATAATATATTAGCTAGTCCAATTTGATCGTTAGAACTTTTACTACTTAGTTATAAATGCCTATAAATTCCCAGGTGGATACTTCCCAGAGATGTATTAAAAATTATTTTTAGAGAGCGGATTTTTTTAAGGACATGTCAGAGCCAGTTATATTCATAATATTTTTTTAAAATAGATATTGTAATTAAAAAATAAACACACTACCTAAATTAGACAATTCCTAAATTATAAAACAGAAGCTGTGTTGTAGGATGTTGAAAAAACGTGGACCCACTACACTGCCATCTATTGGAACTCAGGTGCAGAGACCTAGTGATTAATCGAGTTTGGTTTTTTTTCCTTACGGGTTGCGGTTTTGACTACCCGCTGTACTGAAGCTTAAGCTTATTGTACCCCATAGTCTCATTACTCCATAAGACCCGTTCTATTCCAGAAGGCGAGTATACAGTTTATGGGAGCTCTGGCTATCTCTTCCGGGGTTAAAAGTGGTCCCTCGAAGTGTGTTAGTCTCATTGCCGTTAGGGCTAGGCATTCGCATAAGATGTGGTGGGGAGTTTCTTCCTCTTCACCACACATCCTGCAATCTGGATTGTCTTTCACCCTTATATTGGTTGGGTGTTTGTTTAGTATGCAGTGTCCTGTTAATATTCCCACTGCACACCTCAGCTGTTTTCTGCTCAGCTTTAGCATTCCGTTGGTCCTTGCTCTAGATATTTCTCCGATGAACAAGCGTGACTGCCTCATTCCCGGTATCTCTATCAAGTGCGAGTAGTGTTTCTGTCTTAATAGTTCCTTTACCGATCCTTTCGCGATGCTGTAAGATACCCCGCAGGTCGGTTCGGGACCTGTTAGAATTGATTTAGCGCCTTTTCTGGCTAGCATGTCTGCTATTTCGTTTCCCGTATTTCCCTGGTGTCCTCGTGTCCACTCCAGTTGTACACTGTTGTGTTCTGTAAGTTTCTCCAGGGACTCCAGGCAGTCTTTTACTGTTTTAGATCGTATTTCTACTGCTTCCAGAGCTCTGAGGGCTGCTTGGCTGTCAGTGATGATGCGGATTCTCTTATTTTTATATGCCCTCCGTATCATTTCTTGTGCACAGACGTCTATTGCAGTGATTTCGACTTGGAACACTGTTGCGATACTTCCAAGGTTCAGGCTGATGTCTGTCCCCTGGTTGTTCTCCCGCAACTCCTGCTCCGGTACTGCTTGACGTTTTTGATCCGTCGGTATACCAGATTATGTCATTTTGTTGTCTCTGCATCCTTCTCCATCCCTTTCAGGTATTTTTACCCTGAAAGTTTTTGTGAAGTTGTAGGTTGTGCTGATTCTGTCTGACTGCATATCGAGTAGCCGATTTTTTCCTACATATTGGAATACTTCAGTATGGTATCCTCTCCTTGAGATGGCCCCATACCCAGTTGTTTTCAGCCTGTATGCTGCCATTAGTGCCTCATTCTCCACCACTAGGTGTAGTGGAGGTAGGCCCAGCAGTATTTCCAAGGCTGCGGTCGGCGTTGTTGACATTACTCCCGTGATCCCTAGACATGCAAGTCTTTGCAACTTGCCTAGTTTTCTCATCGCCTCTCCTTTTCCGGCCTTGTACCACCAGATCAGGGAGGCGTAGGTTATTATTGGTAGGACGACCCTTTGGTACAACCAGTGCACCATTTTTGGTTGAAGTCCCCAGCTCTTGCCCACCATGCTTCTGCAGGTCCATAAGGCCCGCGTGGCTTTTGTTGGCACTTTGTCTATGTGAGCTTTGAAGTTCAGCTTGGTATCTAAGGTTAGTCCCAAATATTTGACTTCATTGCTCACCTGTAGTTCTTTTCCCCGAAGATATAGTTTCCTCAGGTTTTGGAGTTTTCTTTTCCTTGTGAAAGTCACCACCGTGGTCTTTCCTGGATTAACAGAAAGCCCGTCCTGTGTGCACCATCGATCTACCGTGTTGAGAGCTCTTTGCATCATTTCTGATGCAACGCTCTCAAATTTTCCCACTGTTAGGATTGTGACGTCCTCCGCATATATTCCTCGCTGTTCCAGTCGTGCCAGGAGCTCATCCATAAACAGGTATCACAGGAGGGGTGATAGAACCCCTCCTTGCGGGCAACGTCTGGTTACAGACACCTCCTC
>JANEYF010005213.1:0-35718 GCA_029963845.1 Rhamnusium bicolor | reverse complement strand
GTGGGTACTTGTAATATTTATATTTTGACGATGTCAAAGAAGCAAACGAGACAGAATTTTTTCTTCTGGAAATAGATCAATTTTGTAAAACTCTGTTATCAAACAAACAAACTGGTTGTGTGCATTATACATAAATGTAAACTATTGATTTTATGTGCTTTTTCGATTTCACACGTACTATCAAATTCGAAGTCGGATTCACCGTCGGTCAACTGTTCGTCAGCCATCCGAAAACGTTTTCAAAGAAGACTCTCTACAGCAGCTTTGACCAATCTTTATATAGCGTTTAACTAGTGGTATTTACAAAAAATAAGAAAAAAAACATGATTATGTGTGAGAATCAATACAGAAAGGGCCTCTCACGGTAGATTTCAGATCATCGACCTATACCCGTATCTATTGAACATCTTGCAAGCCCCCAAACCGGTTACTGACTTGTCAAGACAGGTTTGGTGAGCATCTGCCTAATTAATCTGCTACCCTGTGAAGAACTAGTTGCACTCCCCTTTCCTCCTGTAAAGATTATATATTCCAAAAAACGATATACTCCTTAGTTGTAGTCTCTTGAAAGTGTAACAATGAGGTGTGAACTTTGTAAAAGGGATTTTGTGTCCAAAGGCAATTTGAATAGGCATATCAAAAAACAAATTGTTCTGTCTTAAATAAAAAACGATAAAGTGAGAGTGAATTGCCAAGTCCACCAAGTAAAAAAAAAAAGTTAGTAGTATACCTTCTTCGAGTAGTCAAAAAACCTGTCAACGTGGACTCAACAAGTTGTGAGAATTGTGGAAAAATGTTTGCAACATCATTCAACTTAGTTAGACATATCCGTAACAACTGTTCCGCGGTGTCAACTGATATAAATAGAAAAAAGATTAATCGACCTATTGTGAATAGTTTAATGGATGGTGTGGACAAGCTTCATAACGCATTCAAAAGCAGGATAGCTAGTTATCGTTTTTCTAGCCCTAGAACCAGTATCAACTATTCTGATTGTCTTCAAGAAATAAAAGAAAAAGTATTGAATATAATTAGCGAATACTTGCAGAAATACCACAGTCTCAAGATTAATTTTGAATTATTTGGACTTTTCACTATATCTGAAAAGAAATTGACTGATATAAAGTCATTTAATACTAAGAACAAAATAATCACTATTTCGACAGGTCTGCAAGAAGTTTTTGAAGATTTTAAGGAAGAAATGATTTCACAAGCTTCTGAGTTTCAAGAAAGGGACTCTGGTTGGGCATTAAAGCATATACTATTTGTGGATGTAAACATAAATAAGTTCACACCACAAGCTGCTTCATCATTTTTAAAACTACCCAAATGTATACAGGCAAAGCATACTACTCTAAATATACAAAACACAGACAATGCTTGTTTTACATGGTCTATTAATTCAGCCATTTTCCCTGCAGAAGGTGATCCAATGAAAACAACTTCATATCCACATTATGAAACTTTGCTAAACTTTAATGGTTTAGAGTTTCCTGTGAAACTAAAGGATATAACGAAATTTGAAAAGATGAACAACATCTCTGTTAATGTGTTTGGTATTGAGTCAGAATTCAGAGATGGAAAAAATATTACCGAGGTGGTTGGGCCTTTACATTTTACTTCACATCGTCAAACAACACATGTTAATTTATTACTTGTATCAGATAGTATGGGTAATTATCATTATTGTCTTATAAAGGACCTATCCAGACTAGTTTCGAGACAAAAATCGAAACACTATGGTAGATTATTTATTTGTGATGGCTGTCTGCAATCTTTTAGAAAAACAGATCAATTAAAAATGCATGAGAAAAATGATTGTAACCATCTATACACGAAAATACCATCTACTGATTTAAAAATAAATAAGTATGGTGAATCTGTTCCTGAAAATATTCTGAAGTTTATGAATTTCGAAAGGAATTTGCCGGTTCCATTCGTCATATATGCAGACTTTGAAAGTCTACTAAAACCAATCGACCATAATCAACCATGTGATGATAAATCGTTTTCTGTTAAAGTATGTGAACATGCCCCATATTCCTTCGCTTTTTATGTAAAATGTGCTTTTGACGATAAGTATTCGAAATTTATATCATATCGAGGGCCTAATGCTGCTGAAATATTCACTGAAAAATTGGATAAGATAGCTCTAGACTTATATAATAACCACTTAAAAAATGTTAAAGAGATGCTACCGCTTTCTGACCAAGATGAAACCGAATATAAAAATTCTGTATGCTGCCACATTTGTAAAAAACCCTTCAAGCATGGTGATATAAAAGTCCGCGATCATTGTCACTTATCAGGCTGCTTTCGCGCCGCCGCTCATTCTATTTGTAATTTAAACTATAAAGTGCCAAAATTCATACCAGTTTTCTTCCACAATCTGACAAACTATGACAGCCATTTATTTATAAAGAAGTTAGCATCCAAAAAGGAGTCTGTTTCTGTGATAGCTCAAACTAAAGAGAAGTATATTTCATTCTCTAAATCAATTCTTGTGGAAAAATCTACAAACGCTAATGTACCCGATACATACCTGAGATTGAAGTTTGTGGACTCTTTTCGCTTCTTATCCAAGTCCCTCGACAAATTGAGTCAAACCTTAACATCTCATCAATGTACTGAAAGTAGGAAGTGCTTTCAAGATGAAGTAGAATTCAATTTAATCAGACGGAAAGGTGTCTTTCCTTATAAACATGTGGACTCATTTGAAAAGTTAGAAGAAACACAATTACCGCCAAAAGAAAAATTTTACAACGATTTAACTAACGAATCTCTTTCCGATGAAGATTATGAACGAGCTAAGGTACGGATTACCTTCAAGTGTAAAACGTTGGGAGAGTATGCGGATCTGTATCTAAAAAGTGATGTTCTATTATTAACCGATGTGTTTGAAAACTTTAGAAAAGTGTTTGGAAAACTACAAATTAGATCCTGCTCATTACTTGACAGCCCCATCCTTGAGCTGGGATGCCATGTTGCGTCATACAGGTATTGAACTTGAACTATTGACTGATCTAGATGCTTTACATTTCTTTAGAAAAGGCATTCGAGGAGGAGTGGCTCAGTGTAGCAAAAGAAAGGCCGTGGCCAATAATAAATTTTTATCGAACTATGATCCTAGTAAACCAACGTCATACATCATGTACCTTGATTGCACGAACATGTACGGTAGTGCCATGGAAGAATCATTACCAACTGGTGGCTTTAGGTGGTTAGAAAAAGAAGAAATTGAACATTTTGATTGTTCCTTAATTGAAGACAATTCAGCAAAAGGTTATGTTTTAAAAGTTGATTTGGAATATCCACCATCCCTACACGAAACCCACAATGATTTTCCATTTTGTCCAGAGCAAATGACACCTCCGAAGTGTAAAATTTCTAAATTAATTCCAAATTTACGTAATAAATGTAAATACATCATACACTACAGAAATCTGAAGCAATGTCTAAAATACGGTTTGAAATTGAAGAAAATACATAGGATAATAGAATTTTCCCAATCGACATGGTTAAAGTCTTATATCGCCTTAAATACAAATCTCCGAAATTCTGCTAGAAACGATTTTGAGAAAGATTTATTCAAGTTGATGGTAAATTCAATTTTTGGAAAAACAATGGAGAACGTTGACAAAACATTAAATTATGCTCATGCTGGGAAAATAAAAAAGGTACTTTAGGTACAAGAGAGTTAATAGCCCTACCACATTTTAAATCCTGTTCTGTATTCGATGAGCATTTAGTAGCGGTGCAATTGGAAAAATTAAAAGTTGTCTATGACAAACCACTCTATATAGGCTTTTCAATTTTGGATATTTCCAAAACTATCATTTATGAATTTCTATATGGCTACATCAAATCCACATATGGAGATGATGCCACTGTCCTATATACAGACACTGACAGTCTAATTTTGGAGCTTTTTACTGATAACTCTTATGATGACATCAGGAAAAATATTCAATTTTTCGATACGTCAAATTATAATGTCGATAACATTCATAATATGCCCAAAACAAAGTCAATAGTCGGAAAAATGAAAGACGAGTATGCTGTAAGACCAATAGAATGTTTTTATGGTACAGGTGCGAAAGCGTACTGTGTTAAAGCTGGTGATGTGATGAAAAAGGCGAAAGGAGTAACTAAAAGTGTTGTTAAATATCAAATAGATTTTTCTGACTACGCTCAAGTTGTAGAAAATGGAGGGACAATATTCCGTCAAATGTCCATATTTACATCTAATTTACATACTATTCATACTGAGTTGAAAAATAAAATAGCGCTATCATCAGCTGATGACAAAAGGTATGTGATACCTGGAGATGTGAATACCTTGGACTGGGGACATCATCAAATTACTCCAACAGATAGTAATAAAAATTTAGATATTTTAATACAATTAGCTGAAAAATTGGATGATATGGAAGAGCCAGCATTGGGTTGCGATTCTATTGATTTGGATTTATTAGATTTGTAATTCATATTTATATTTGAATAAAAACATATACATATTTAACTGTTTTATTGTCATACACAGAATATAAATGTTTTAAATATATGAAAGAAATTTGCTTTTTAATGTTTCAAAATATTTTATTAGAAACTCTACACGTGTTTCGGCTTTTTAGGCCTTTTGTCAAGAGCACAGGGAATACTGAACAGTAAAATTTGTGTTCATTGCTTATATATAACCACATCTGGTACCTACTATAAAACTATTGTAAAATATGTTTTTAAAAGTTGAATGTTACTTTATTTTTTAAAATCTAAATTATTTTATTTAAAATATGGTGGCCGGTAAAAATTTGTTGTTCATTCGTTACAAATTTTTACCGGCCACCATATTTTACAATAGTTTTATAGTAGGTACCAGATGTGGTTATATATAAGCAATGAACACAAATTTTACTGTTCAGTATTCCCTGTACTCTTGACAAAGGCCTAAAAAGCCGAAACACGTGTAGAGTTTCTAATAAAATATTTTTGAAACATTAAAAAGCAAATTTCTTTCATATATTTAAAATATTTAATGATGTTTCACAAGGAGCCAACCGCATAATCAGTTCAGAATATAAATGTTTAAAATATATGATTATTTAATATGAAACATAAATATTTAACATAAACGGCTCATCCACATATTTGCAGCCCCCCATTTACATACATGGCACCTGGATTGAGAGGGTGGAAGACTATCCACATGAGTATGCCATTCAGGTTTATTGTGATGTACGAAACAGGGTAATTGAATCTCAAGATTAAAATTTTGTCTATATTCGCCTGGTAATTTGGGCCATGCGTAAAGAAGTTCAATCGGGTCAGCTTTTTCAATCAAATATGTTACTGGAAAATGTTGGAGTTCTTCCTTAGTAAAATCATATAAATTTTTACCATGTCTATGCTTATTTATCAGTTCTGATGTTAGACAGTTCAAATAACTCAATCCTGCAACCATATTCTCTGAATAATTGGCACAATTGATTCAGTAACTAGCAATAAGGAACACAAAGCGATGAAGTAGCTCAGATAAGAAACTGCACCTAACGCCACTTTACAATCTGTTTTTATATTATTAGCGTTGAATGGTGGGGGGGCATTTACTGAAGAGTTGATACCACTTTGTCTCTTTGGTAGAGTTGTTATCCATTCGTAGTCGTAGTTTATACATAGTACTATTCTTGGGTATTGAAGATGTACGGACTGACTCATTATTTGCTGTAGAAGGCATCATTCGTCTCCATTTCGACGGCCAACTCTCATTTTTGGTGCCGTTACTATCAAAACATATAAAAACATCTTTAGCATCATAAGGTTGGCGGATATAGAGAATGCCTTGCCAAATAGCTTGCAGACTTATGAAATGTGAAGCTAACATCGTTTAAGATTTAAAAGGTTTCACGAATCGGTGAGTTTAGTATATGGAACGGATCGCCCAAGTATCCTCGAATGACTTTAATTGGTCTAGTTTGCTTACATAAACGTGTACATAAACCTATCATCAATTTAGGTCTGCTCAACCAAGAATCACTGCGAAGATATCGTTCACTAATAATTCTGCGACAAACACAACACTGTTTTGTCTCCACTACATCAATTCATCGCTCTCTTTGCACGCTTCCATACTAATACTAAAAATCTACTTTTACTTTGTGCTTATATATTTGTTTTTAATTATTAAAAATTTAAGCCATTATAAAATTTTCATAAAGATAATATACATTTGATAAAGAACACATGCAATTAGATTGAAAAAAAATAAATATAGTTTAAAAAACTAAAAAACACGCTTTTAAAGCACATCAAAATAAAAAGTGAAAAATAATTATTAATATAAACTGAAAACAATAATGAACGAAAAATACTAATATTATTGTGAAAAAAGCGTGGGTTGCTCGATATACGAAAAATATGGCACAAAGCGCCCCACGCTTTTTTCACAATAATACTAGTATTTTTCGTTCATTATTGTTTTCAGTTTATATTAATAATTATTTTTCACTTTTTAGTTTGATGTGCTATGAAAGCGTGTTTTGTAGTTTTAAACTATATTTGAATCGGTCATTTTAAAAACCACATATATCCATCTTCTGACAAAAAATGAGTTTCTACTGTTTTCACATTATTTGTACTAAGCTATACCATTTCATGAGAAAACCACATTAGTCCGTTTCTCCGTTAGTTTATAATAGCACCTTAAAAATTGGAAAGCATAAGAAAATCACATATATCCGGGATATATGTTGTTTTTTAAATGATTAAATGATTAATGTTGTTTTTTAAATGATTAAAGACAGAGGGCGCAGTTTCACAAACTGTTTACTTCGTTCATAATAAAAATGGATACCAACGAATCATTGGGTGCGATGGAACCTAAACAAAAACGCAAAAAAGATGTAAACATTTTTACTTTCAAGTGTGAAATTGTTAAAAAAGCTCGCGTAAAAGGTGAGGAATACATAAATCATAAAGGAAAGAAAATTAATAAAGTTGAACAGGGAAAAAAGTTGCAGGTAAGTTTTAGTCTTGTAACATTGTAACCTCATATTAACTCTTAAAATATTCTCTTTAGATGTAAGAGAAAGTGTATTGCACAATTACCAACAGAAATTAAGCTAGAAATTTATTGCAAATTCAGATCTCTTAACACAAAAGATGAACAAGATACCTACCTACAAAACCTTAGAGTAGAGGGAGAAAGTATCAAAAGAAAACCTCATTCTTCTTCTTATAAATATTCGGTAGTATATTCTTCAGGCAGAAAGGAAATTTGTAAGGAAGCATTTGTTAATTTACATGGGATTACAGACAACAGAGTACGTCGTATTTGTAATTTACTAATAATTGGCAAATCTCCAAAAGACCTACGAGGGAAAAGGACACCAGCTATAGCAAAACCAGTTTCTGTTATCATAAAAATTCGAAAACACATTGAGTCATTCCCTGTAAAAAAAGGACACTACACCAGCCGAGAGTATGAATACTTAAGTGAAAGGCTCAATGTTAAAACCATGCATGAAATGTTTTTAGTGCAACACCCTGATCTTAATATTAAATACAAATTTTATCTAAAAGTATTTAAAGAAAATTATAATTTGTCTTTGGGAGACCGCAGGTTGACACCTGCTGTATGTGTGAAGAGTTAGACATTAAAATAAAATCAAAAGCTCTCAATGATACTGCGAAACGTGTAGCTGTAGCAGAGAAAATGGTCCATGTGCTAGGATCAAAGAAATTTTACAACAAAATGAAAGAAATTACAGAGTTATGCCAAAATGATTCTTCTGTGGAGGAATTTCTGTGGATTATATGCAGAATCTCATGCTCCCATGCATTCCAATCCAGGATACTTTCTATCTACAACAGTTAACTGTAAACGTATTTAACATTCATGATTTGAAAACGGGAAAGGCATTCCTCTACGTGTACCATGAGGGCTTAGGTAAAAAAGGACCAAATGAAGTCTGCTCCTTTATTGTCGATTTCATTATGAGAGAAAAGATAATGTCTCAAGAGGTAAAACATCTTCATATTTTTACAGATGGATGTCCTGGACAAAAAAAAACCATACTACAGTGAGAATGTGTTCTGCTTTTGTTCAACTAGGAAGATTCGAAACTGTTGACCAATACTTTCCAATCCGTGGACATTCATACATGCCTGTGACCGTGATTTTGCGGTCATTAAACGAAAAAAATAAAGAAAATTGACTTGACTTCACTTGATTGATTACGACAATAGCTTGATTAAGGACTATAAAAAATGGTGGCCAAAGTATTATAAAAAAAACGTGCCTTTCTCTGGAAACATCTAGACGTGATGTACCAAACGATCAAAAGCAAGCTTTTGCCATTTCAACTTTCAACCACTTTTCCTACTCACATACAACAAAGGGGTATGTGACGACACGTGAATTCATAGACGGTTGCATACAACATACATTCAAAATATCAACAACAGACACTATTCCTGGTTTTCCAGATGAAAAAGCCTACCCTAATACGAAAGTGCCTATTAAAGAAAAGAAAATGGTAGCTATACGTAAATTTAGGCCATATGTTGAAAACGATGAGATAGACGGTTCAAAGGAATTTTATAAGGATATTTTTGGATGGCCTACAACTGCTGTGGAAGACAACCTAGATGAATAAAAATATTTAGTACACCAATGTATTTTATTTTGTTTATATGAGGAGAATATATCATTATGTTTGTAATAACAATACATGGTTTTATTTAAGATATATTATTCAAAACTACTAGTCATTTTAAAAACAACATATATCCAATGATTTATATATTAGTTTTTGTAAACAAAGTATTTGTTGTAGATTTATCATGAACAGTGGAAACACTGAGTACTTAATTGTATTCAAGTACAAAAAAAATAAACAAAAAAATAAGACACTATATTGGGACTGGGAGGTTTTTTCTTGTTTTCTCAAAAATTTACATTATAGGATATATGTTGTTTTTAAAATGACCGATTCATTTATATTGCTTATTGATGCTGATATTATAACACATTACGATCCAACAGATATTTCTAAAAAAAAAAAAACATTTTTTTATTTCAGCCGTGGGATTTGAACTCACGCCCGAGGAGTCTGTCGTTTCGCGTCGACTGCCTTAGCCCGCTCGACCACCGATCTAGCTGACAATCACGGAATGTACTTACATATTAAGCCTTTGTTATCACGCAAAGGATATGTGAGGAAAGGACTTGCGATCCTGATCAGGATAATGATATAAACTTATCAAATTATTGTATTGTTACCGGTTCTTCGTAAGTGTACAAAGTTTCAATTAAATCTGTCCGTTTAAAGTGGGTCAAAATCGAGTCCAAAGAGTCGGTTACAAACAAACAAACAAACAAGCAAACAAACAAACAAACAAGCAAACAAGCAAACAAGCAAGCAAACAAGCAAACATACAGGTGAAGCTAATAAAAGCGTGTTAATGATAAAAACATTTGGCTTCACTAACTTTTAAAGCTGGCCATTCTTCTAACTCATATACAGGCTTGGAAGTGAATTGTCTTATATAATCAGCCTTTTTCAGTCCCTTTGACGTTAATATTTGACACTGACTGTGTCAGTTTTGAAAGAATTTCTCCGAATTTGTGTAATGGTGTAAAACCATCATTCCAATTAATGCAGTGATGATTTTTCATTAACCAATGAGCCTGCTACTTCAAATCCTGGGGTAACATATCGTATGGGAAGGGTAGTTTAAACACATAATGACACATTTTTTTTCCGTCAAAGGCTGCAAATTCTTTAACAATAAATTTGTTTTTCTCAATTTTAAATCCTTGAACGTCTATTACAAGATTCATATTCGTAACTGAGAAAACTTTGGTATTATGTGTTTTTTCATACAGTATAATTTAACATCCTGCTTTAGTTTTTTGAGATTTCGTTGGTACAGTGCTAGTCGACATTTGAAGTTTGACTTCATTACTGAATACATTTCAGAGCGCTTCCCAATAAATAGCATACAAAGAGTTTCACATGCGCACTCAGTACTGTTTTACAATTTTTGTTAAAGTATTGTAAGTGAAATGTTTTTCATGTAATATAAGACAATATGCCGTAGTGTCCGTTGTGGTAGGTTGTTCCGTTTCAAATTCAATCCTCATTACTATAGACCCCGTTTGGAGGGTCTCCTTCTGACGAGAGCAATCGATGTGTGTAATAGGAGCATGTGATTTGAATTCCATGGGGTTAAAAATTGGCGGATTTGTTTTATACAAATAGTGTGACTCCTGGAAATTAGCAAACATTTCATATAGTGTTGCAAATTTATTATTTTCATAATCTAGGTATAGATCATTATATGGATATCTTTCTGAATTAAGGAAAATTCTTATATTTTCAAGCTGCAGTTATCAAATTTAGACATATCTTTAGTGATTTTCCTTTTCGAGCTTTATGGAATGCAATGATAACATGTCTAGGTGTCTCAACTTTAGTCGTCGTTTTAACAGGCCAGGTATGTCTTGTTGTTGCTGATAAAGACGGATATTCAATTAATTCCCAACTTCTAAACTTGATGGGGAGCTCGATATTCCTATTAACAATTTTATTCAATCGGAGTTGCTCCGGTATGCTAACGGTAACATGAGGCACTCTCCAGTATAATTTTTGTATATCTATTTTAGGTTCTTCACTTTCATCTTCGCTACTTATAGAATCCATGTCATTACTATTCCGTATCAATACAAGTTCTTGTTTCATGTTGATAATTAGTTTACGAAAATCTTCAAAAAATCCGAGTAGAAGTTTCATTGGTATGCATACGTTAAAATTTCCGTTAGAATCAACCAAGATTTTTTTGTCAGTACCTGTGGTGGGGGTAACCTTTTTGGGAACCAACCAGCATTTTGCAATAAAACACTTTCATTTTCATTAAAGGATAAATAACTTTTAATAGTTGAGACTAATCCGACATTCCTAACTGAATCGACGACTATTCCATTCATCTCATACCTAATTTCTCGAAAAATAAATGCGACTCCGTTATTAATATATTCCAACTTAGTGGCTTTAGTTCCATCTGATTTTGTTAGTTTTCCTTCAACGTATAAGTAACTGTTACAGGGTGCTGTATATGCATCTAAATCTTGAATAGGAATTCTGATTTCATCGTTATAATTCAAATTTCTAGGTATGTATGGTTGATATGTATGAAATTGATATATTGGGTATATTGGGTATGATGTGAATCAAATCTTAAGACCATTTTTAGGACAGGGCTTTTCTCAGATGTAATCTGACGGTTATAGTTTCTTTTCGAAAACTGATAAGACTTCCTTCTTGATCTACCACTTTGATGGTGATGTTGTTTATAGTTTTAACGCTGACTGGAAAGTAAATGATATTTAAAGGTGACTCGACTATTTTATACCCCATGGATACCGTTCGAAAGAACTGATGTATGAGGTGGACAGCCTTCCATTGAGAAAAGAACCCAAAGCAATGTTACAATCTATGCAGAGAGCGTTCACCTTAATTATTTGTACTGGAAAGTCAGATTCATTTAATTCATTAGCTTTGAGAATTCTTTTTCAAATCCTAAGAGACGTCCTATGGAGTTTTCAGATGTAAAATCTATATCAACATTCGTTTCTATTTTCACCGTCGAAGTATTACGATTTGCAATAATGTTAATATCAGCAGGCTTGTGAATTGTTTTTTCAAGATAATTATTAAGATCATTAATTTCGTAGGCTCCAACAGGGATAGTTGTGGTAAGATTGCCATAAGTAAATTTATTATTTGTTTCATCAATGTTTGGAATACTGTTATAAGTCTCAAAATTTGTTAATCCAGTTTCGTAATCCACGCCATCCTCTAAATATAAAGGTGGATTAAAATTGTAACTTAAAATAGAGGATTCTCCGCTAAGAACAAAAGTAATAGACATACTGATACTTTAAAGGTTTATTAAAAAGTGAAGAGAAAATATTACATATACTGATTATATAAAAATGCAAGACATAAGTGTCCACATAGGTAAGAATTATAATTTTGAACAGAATTATAATTATACCTGACTCTGTTTAAGCCACCATCACTTAAGAAATATTTGATTAGTTCTTCTGGAGGTCTTAAATTTCCATAACTATCAAAATAAGTTATTTCATCATTTTTCTTTACATATGCCGTCCAATGAGTACCGGGGCCAGATGATGTATCTAGATTCACTATTCCACATTCATTCCTTTTAATACTTTTAGGGAGTTTATTTCTCATAAACACACCTTGAAATAACGTAATTGTTAATGTTTTGATGAATTTTTTCAAATCAATGTCTGTTAGAGCTCTGTGAGGTAGATTTATTGGTCGTTTTTTTTGTATGGATTGATGTATAATCCAAACCCTTTTTTATAGGGGCCCAGATAAAGCCTTTTTCCTTTAGTTGCTTGTTCCATAACCAAGTTATGTCTTTGTTGTTCATCCAGTTGCTGACGATTCGCTTTAGCATCATTAACAGCCTTTACAATACCCGCTGCCCCTCCCCGAGAGCTCCTAGAGCACCCAAAATGGGTAATAACAATGGAAGGAAACCACCAGTTTTCGGTATCGGAATAACTCTTGTTTTAATACGTTTCGTTGGTCGATTTTTTCTTTTAAGTTTCAATATACCTCCATTCTTTTTCGAGTTCTTACGTTTTTTCAATCCCATACCTAATTTACTTTTCATATTCATTATATTTGATACACCAAATGCAGCAATTTTTTCTCCCAACTTTGCGTTAGATGCTTTCAAACGATTAGAAGCTACTGCTGCTAATTCTCTATCCTCACTATTTCTTGTGCTCGTATCTTTGAATTTTGAGTAAGCTATATCGTGATTTTTACAGGCTTCGTCCAAAGGATTTATTCCAAGATCACCTCTATCTAATCGCTTTTGTATCTTAGTTCCAGGTCCACAATAGTTATATCCTGGAATATGAAGCTCAATTGGAAGCTTGTTGATCAATGCGTTTAGTATGCCATGACCTTTCTTGGTGGTTTTTATTCGAATACTATTTGAAGTCTTTCTTCGCTTTACCATTTTATACTTTTTAAATCCTTCTAGTGAATGAGTAAGTATGTGCTAGGGTTCATATATATATATATATATATATATATATATATATATATATATATATATATATATATATATATATATACCCATATATGTATGTAAGCCAAAGTATTTGTGTATTCCAGTTATTAGGTATATCTATTAGTTATACGCGACACTTGTTAACGATGTTACTGGTAACCAGACTAATAATAATACTTGTTACCACTATTCCAGAACATAATTATTATGTGGTTCAGTGCCAACCGGGGGTTGGTCCGGTGGGTGGTGCAGGAGCCGGAGGTCGCCCTCCACCAGGACGTGGGTTCCAATTGCGCTGTTCTGACGAGTACGCTTACGCTGACGATGCAGACCAAAAAGTTTTCAACGAGTTTGCTCTAAATGCACCACCCGGATATGAAGTTGTCACGGTTCAACCATGCATTTTTCCAGGGAAAAATGCACATAGGTTTGTTGTGACCTACAAGTCTCTAAATCATAGGGCGTGCGAGGACATAATCCACGTGCGCCACAGCATGAATAATTATAATACACTGAACAATGTATATAGTACGGGCATGTCAACACATTGTATAGAAAACAGTCATTGTATAGATTTAAATAATGTCAAATTACTCCATTCGGAAAAGAAAGGAAAGAGACTTGATCTATTAGAACAATTAGAAATAAGTAATGCTGTTAAGAATAAGAAAAATGTAACGAATGAACAACAAATTTTTACCGGCCACCATATTTTAAATAAAATAATTTAGATTTAAAAAAATAAAGTAATATTCAACTTTTAAAAACATATTTTACAATAGTTTTATAGTAGGTACCAGATGTGGTTATATATAAGCAATGAACACAAATTTTACTGTTCAGTATTCCCTGTACTCTTGACAAAGGCCTAAAAAGCCGAAACACGTGTAGTTTCTAATAAAATATTTTTGAAACATTAAAAAGCAAATTTCTTTCATATATTTAAAATAATTATAAGCCTCAAAATAGTGTCGTTGGGGAAATTGGAGTTTGCCCCGGGGGTTACATAGTGCAATATTTTAAATATTGCGTATGCTACAGACGGGCGGGTCCAAGACGAAGGCGACAAGTCATTATAACGGCGCACGAGTTCCAACTTATGCAACACCGAGAAGCCAACGAGTATTACCATCGTCCCGGATGCAAATTTCCGTTCCCTATACGAATTGGTGATCGGAGTCACGAACTCGTATAGAGAACGAAAATGTTTAACGTATTACAAAGCCTAGGGGAACTCGTGACGTCACTCATATTTTACTCAGCGAGGTTAGTTTGTGCCTTGCCGTGCCATTTTCGCCTAACTTGCGTCAGTCTAGTTTACAGAATATCCACGTGCAGTTCGCGCTTTGCGTGTTAAACCGGTTGAATAGTAGAAACATTATTTTTATTTGCAATGTCAAACGAGGCAAATACGAGTGAATTAAATATTTTCAAATCATTTGATGGATACTGTCGTGTTGTAGAAGAATGTGATTTAGAAGGAAAACAGTATGTTGTATTAAGAACAAAATTTAGACCTGACTTTTGTACAGAAGATACAACAATCTGGATCAAAGATTATTCTAAAGCAACAAAGACAAATTGGATTGTTCAACGGAATTATAAAGACCCCAAAAAATACGTATTTAGGAAAGATTACGTCTGCCAACACTCATCAAAAAATAAGTAAAGAATGTTCGGCAGCGTAATAAAGGGTGCAACGTTAAAATTTGTATTTGGGTACGAGTAAATACTGCTAACACTCGACGAATCAACTAATTAATGCGTCTAGGTCTGAATACAACTATTAAAGTAAGTAGTACCAGTAGACAGATATAGTAGATTTAACTATGTATTATTATTTGTAGATAACCGGTAGTCACTCGCACAAAATTCATGTCGCTGAAGCATATAGCTTTTTACGAGTAAATAACGAGACGGACAGTTTATTTATTAATTATTTTGAGAATGGTCTAGGACCTGCTGAGAGCAAAATGTACCACGAAGGTTAATTTAATAGTGGACGCCAATGAAACTAATATTTCAAAAATACTAAGTAATTGTCAGATAAATCCAACCGACCGCCATATTTACCATTTGTATGAAAACTGGAGGTTTGTAATGCTTTTAAATTATTACATTCGTACCACTTCTTTAGATTTATCATGTTTCTTTTTAATAGGAAGAAAAATTATGGAAGCGGATCTGTTCAGTCTACATTTGATATAATAAAGAACAAAATAGAAACTTATAAAGAAAAGGGAATTGTTGTATCAGTTCAAGAGAATCCTATGGCCATTTGCATATTAACACCTGTAATGAAGAGAGTACATAATTATGAATTTGCAGCAGAAACGGTTTTTGTCGATTCTACAGCCAGTTGTGATGAAAGTGGTGCAAGCATTACCTTCTTTATAGCAGGCAGTATGATTGGAGGTATACCTTTAGGTTGTGTTATTCATAATGGTCAAAGTGAAGAAGATTATTGGCATGCGTTTAATGCGATAAGTAGTTTTGGTGGTAAGGGTGCACCTAATGTGTTTATGACGGACGATTCAACACCTGAGAGGAAAGATTTAAGTGAATTCTTTGATTCGTCTAGGTTGTTGCTATGTACATTCCTCGTATGCCAAGCAGTATGGCGATGGCTCTGGGACAAGAAACATGATATTGAGCAATTAAATCGTAAGTCCCTTATGTTGATCGTACGTCAAATTTTATGCGAAACGGATATAACTAATTGCAATGAACTAATTGATGTAGCTTTAAAAGACGATTTAATTATAAAATATCCACAGTTTAAAAGTTACTTTGAAGCAATAATAGAAAGGAAATCTGAATGGTGCATTGCATATCGTCAAAATTGTCTGACTAGAGGACGCAATACTAACAATTTAGTGGAAGCGTCTATTAGGGTCTTCAAAGACGTTGTCTTGAAGCGGTGCAGAGCATTTAATCCAGTCGCCTTGGCTGAATTTGTTATAAACGTCTTAGAGACACATCATCAGAAACGAATACAGAAATTTGCGAGTTTTCGTGTGAGTAAACCTGAACTAGAATTTAAAAAATTCTGTACCAAAGCAAATGACCTTATTGTCAAAAAAATCAGTTACAACTTATTCCATGTTAGCTCTGCAGAAAACGAAAACATTGTATACGGTGTACATTCAGAGTTAAATTTGTGTGAATGTCCTACTGGGATTGGCGGGGCTTTTTGTAAACACCTTTGCGCTGTTCACATTCAATACGGCACACAAATAAGTACGTCTCCTGCGCTTTCCTTTGAAGACAGAATTATTTTTGCAAAAATTGCTTTAGGAAATGACATCGATGAGACATTCTTTCAAAACATGTCAGCTGTGGAAGTAACTTCAAATAATAAAGCGGGCATTTCAGCCGAAGTAACTGACTTTTTAGTTCCTATGATGCAAAATAAAGAAATTGAAAATGAAACAGTGAGTACTTTAATTAATTACTATTTTCTGTGAACTCTGTAGATAAGGGGGCGAGGTGAAGTAAAGCACGATTTCTTACAAAATAGAACTCAAAACTAAATCTTACTAACTTACTAAAAAACTTTTTAGCCATAATTCATAACTTTAGTAAACTCAAAAGTAATAAGTTTATTTTATATTTGACCTGACATCTCTTTTACTTCATTGGGTCTATGTTGTTTAGTTGTGAGATGTTTTGTGATAAGGAAACATTTTTAATATATGTATGTTTCTTTGACACAGAAGTTTAATTATTAATAATATTTATATTTTAGAGCAAGACCCTTTTAATGACCAAATATAAAAGTACCTAAAATGTTTCCGCCCTTACCTTTGGATTTTTTAGGTGATAACTTGCATGGAAACTGGTGCTGAAGAAAATGATCTAGAAATTGGTAGACTGTCTAACAATCTCGATCGACTAGTTAATTTGGCAAAATCAAATTATAACATACACATGGGAAAAACCCTTAGAAATTTCAACAATAATTTAAAAAATATACAAACTCCATCACAGCTACTGGATTTTTTTTGGAAATCATGGAAAAAGTCACTACCACGGAAAAAAATCAAGGTCCAACCAACGGCAGTATCCCGAAGAAAATATAAATACAAGAGATCAATCTCCTTAAAGGGGGGTCGACCAATTAATGCGAATAAACAAAGACGTAAAAAACGACCAAGAAAGCTCATTGAAAACATCTTAGCTAATAAACCGCATGTAAAATCTCACACTTAACGTTATCAATCATGCAAAATTACTTTCTTCATTTATATTTTTCTGTTTATATAGTAAAATATTTGGTAAAATAAGATTTTACAAATTTCAAAAATTTACGATTATCGCATAATTTATTTCTCAAAACCTTTGAAAATATGAGAATATGAGCGACGTCACGAGTTCCGCTAGGCTTTGTAATACGTTAAACATTTTCGTTCTCTATACGAGTTCGTGACCCCGATCACAAATTCGTATAGGGAACGGAAATTTGCGTCCCGGATATATTGCAATTTCACCAAATCACACAAATTTACTCTCTTGCGATGACACGGACATGACATGTGAAATGGGTCAATACTTTCATGATCAAAGGACAAAAATTTGGTTTCTTAAGTAAAAAGTAAGTACCTACCTAAACACATATTCCTACATGCACATTAATTAATACAGACTTAAAACAAACTTTGTAAATTCCACATAAGCGATGCCGTCGAGATGTCCAATTTCGAGATTCTCGATTTTTAAAGATTTACTTTAGCCTGGTTTCAAAATATTGAGAGCATCTTTTTATCTTCCCTCTATACTGGGAACAAGAACTTAACAAATACTTACTTGGAATTTTCAAAATAAGACAACACTACAGTTTTGATATCAAAATTCTCAAAATTCGATATCTCGACGACAACACTTAATTCTAGGGACACGGAATGATCAAAAAATAATTCGGGCATTTTTATTCACGTTTCGGCCCAAAAATTGGCAAATCTCTGAGCTGTAGCAGCTGGTAGACAACCATGATCGATACCGAATTCTAAGGTGTTTTTTAACTTTGACAAATTTTGAAAAACACTATAAACGTCAGAAACGGAAAGGTATATTTTGCAGATCTGTTTTCACCATTTAAAACCTCTCAAAAAGTCAAAAATCTAGTTCGAGGATGTGAAACTCAATGTTCTACCTGCTACCGATTAGGAGATGCCCTTGGATTGTCATTGAAAATAGGACAGCCTGTATGTAGACATTAATTTCGTATTATAGTCCAGGTTAATATAGAAACTACATAATTCACCCCCATACATTTTGGGTATCAAGTTTTATTTTTTGTGACCTTCGTGCGCAGAATCTGTACCCTCAGGACGCATTCTAATAAAGAAGGAAATACATAATAAGTGCACTACTCACAGATGAAAGGGTTCCGACAGGAATCCGGCAAAAATGAATTACATGGTTTCTAGTAATCTTTAACATTATATCTAAAAACGGATATTACCATGGATTAAACCTACTAATATACTGTTTTATTTTGCTTTACAGGTTGCTTTGAACGAGATAAAAGGGAGTAGGAGAGACGAATAAATGACAAGGCATAGATGATATAATTATTGCTAATCATTACTTTATTATTTGTTTATTTGTTTTGAAATAAAAAAATGTTTATAAAACAAGAATATTTTATTCCTTAGACCCACATTTATACTGCACGACATATTATAAAATATTCTATTAAACATCATAACCGCAACCCTCATCTGACTTAAAATGGCAAAAGATAGGTTAATTTTTGTACAGGTAAAGATTTGCTAGTTTATATAAACAACTTGATTTTTCAGTAGTATATAATATAACAAGTTTATTGCACTAAAAAATTATCGATTTTTAAAAAAATTCGCACGATTGCATATTTTGCAAATAAGAAATACATACACATGTGCACATAATGCACGAATGCCTTTTTCCGTTGAACCTTCATCTGTGAAGATTTATAGATATAGAAAAAAATAGAAATAAGTCTTTGCACTGATTCTACTGCTGTTACTTTAATACTGTTTTGTAAATAAATCATAAACATTTAATATTGCCTGTGTACTATAATTATATAAAACTTGATAATTCTGCATTATCGATATATGCATTTGTTTATTGCATATATATTATATACCCATTTTTGCACTAGTACAAAATTATGACCTAATTTCAATTTTAGTCTCATCTGTTCAAAGCATTAATAGAAAAAAATATTTCACTGTTAAAATGTGAAAATCTAAAAAGATGGATGAAATAATTAAAACGAGGTTTACCTAACCGAACCATTTGAAAAGAAAAAAATGTTACCCTTTGAGGTTTTGACTTTAACTTTTAATAGTAGGTAGATTTTAAGTATGTCTCCAATTGGCATAGAAAAATTTTGTTGCTTATGCACGATATTTCGAATAAAGATTCATCCTCGGGCGCCTCCTATCAGCTTGCCAATTTTTACGCACCATGAGACAATGTAGAGAATGACAAATAAATATTAATTGACATCTAGAATTATATGCATGTACATTTCATTTTAAGTTTTACAAATAAAAAGTAGCGAGTTTTTTGTGAAACTGTAAATATAAATTGACGTTTCGTTTGCGAGAAATATTTTAAAAAAATTGCATTCCCAAAAATTTGGCTAGTTTTCATAACCTATTTAGCAGTACATAGTGTGTATGTATATGTTAAAACAGTCCGTATTAAAAGGAATCTTATTTAGCTCGAGAAACTCGAAGAAATTCAATACGATTCATTTTATCTACTCGGTTTAACCAAAACATTGATGAGGTCACCATGTCGGTCAACGCTCATTTTCGAAGCACACAGCGCGCGATTAATTCCTAATTTATTTTCTTAAACATTTACATTTAAACTAAAGTCTATGTCTAGATTTATCTCAGAACCTTTTTGACCCAGAATGGCATAATTGCTCATGCATAACATGACCAAATGAAAAAGAAAAAAACAGAAAATTTTAACAAAACGATATGAAATATTTTACATTTTAATAATTTCAATTTAAGGATTAACAAGAAAACCAAATGTAGGCAAGCTGACATCATGGGCGCCTAGAATCGGTGAAAGTGCGAATATGAGACGCATGTTTGGGGTTTGGGTTATGATATAGTTTATTTTTTATTTTAACCAAATAGGCAGCGTTGCCAATGTCGGGTATTTTACTCGAAATTCGGGTATTCCAGACCATCTGGCGAGTAAAATAACTGAGCGGGTAAAATCAGGGATTTCGCTTATTTTGGAAATATTCTCTACAAATTTCTTTTGAATCCTAAATTTCTTTTTAATTTATTTAAGGGAAAATTTGTAGCAAGTAGCATCTGACATATGGCGCCATCTGTGCCTTAAAGTTTCAACAACTGCGCTTTCTATTATCTATAAATCTATAATTCAATCAATATCTTCTATTCTTGTCCGTGACATTTGACACTTTTGACAGTCGGCAATCTGCAATTAAATATTTGTTTTATTGTTTTGTTTATTGTGTTGTCATAAATTGCATGTATGTTATTATTAAACTTTGCTGTTACCAGTTTATCACTAATATTATATATTGCATTGAAGGTAGGTAGGGAGTAGGGACTGCAATTTTTGGAATAGTTGGTATCTGGTGTTTTATTTAATTTTTTAAAACGGATAAATGGTTGTTTCGGAAACCTAAGGTTGATGTAGTACGAGCAGAGGCTCAGGTTAAGGTTACTAGTAACAATAACTATGATTCAAATTCTATTAATTCTGAGGATTTATCGGTTGTGGGAGTAAGTTATGCCGAGGGCATATTAGTATATAGGTTTAATGTAAACGTGTATTGTTGCAGAATTCGTCTGGTAATAGTGATGACACGATAGTTGCAGTAGAGACTCCGTTGGAGGTTTCTATTGTTTCTAATGACTTTGATTCGGAAGACGTAAAGGTGTAGAAATCAAAAAACTGACAATTGTAGAGCAGCACAAGAAGGAGGCAAAAAGAGACCACGTTTAGACCGATTGAATAAGTGGTTAACAAAATCGACAACTATGAAGAAAGGACATGAGTATGCATTTTGCAAAGTCTGTAATAGTGATATAACGGCTCATCGAAATGATATTCGTCGCCATGGCTCATCATAAAAGCATATTTACAATTACAATAAAATTGTTACTAATAGAAAAGTTGTTGATATGGATTTTCTTACCGTTGATGATTCAACCAAAAGAGCGGAATTGAAATTGTGCAGCTTGTTGGCTGCACAAAACTTACCATTTTCATTAATGGATACTTTATCACCTCTTTTGATCAACATTTTTCCAGATTCAAAAATTGCTGCCAAAATTGCTGTGAAACGAACCAAAGCTACGGTTGTGGCAAAAGAAAGTTTGGGAGATATTTTTAAAAAGCAATTAGCAGAAACTGTAGCCAAGCCTGGTAATTTCTTTTCCCTGATTATGGACGAAACTACCGACAAATCCACTATAAAACAATGTGCTTTTACTGTTATATATTTTTGTAAAAATACAGATAAAGTGGTTACAAGGTTCTTTGACATGGTTGAAATGAATAGTGGAGGCACTGCTGTTGACTTTTATAATTGTCTAAAAGAAGTGATTTAAAAAAAAGAAATCCCATTCTCTAATCTTGTTGGGTTTTCTTCAGACACAACAAATGTTATGTTTGGAGAACATACATCTGTGTATGCACTTTTAAAGGCAGAATCGCCCAATATAGCATGCATAAAGTGTTCGTGCCACTTGATACACTTAGCGGCATCAAAGGCTTGCATGGTTTTACCCCGTTCTGTAGAAGACCTTATTAGAAATGTAGGATCCCACTTCAGTAGGAGTGCGGGGCGTCAAGAGCGCTTTATTCATCGAATATTGCTGCCTCCAAATACAAGATGGCTTTCCCTGAAACAATGTGTGGATCGTATTTTGGAGCAGCACGATCCATTGGAGGCCTACTTCAGGGAACAAGTATTTAGAGATCCATCAAAAACAACAGATGAAATACTCAACACTTTTTCAAACAAGTTCACAAAGGTATACTTGGAGTTTATGAGCTATACATTAGGACTACTAACAGAGTTCAATACACTCTTCCAATCCGAGGCACCGTTGCTATACAAGCTCAAACCCAAGACCGAATTACTTTTACAGACATTATGTGCAAATTACTTGAAAAGAGAGTGCATCAGCAATACAAAAGTGTTCGAGTTAAATCACACGAAGCCACTTTTTGCCGAGACGAAGATATTTATTTGGGCATAGCTGCCACTGAAAATCTGGCCGATTTAAAACAAAATGCAACAAAAAACGACATCACTTTTTTTTCAAAATTGTATAAAATTTTATATTGAGTTGGTCACTGAAATAAAAAAACGTTTCATTTTTAAAGATGAAATATTTGATATTATGGACGTAGTAGATCCTTTTAAAAGCTCAATCGTTCAACAATAAATCGCTGTCCAAAGTCACAAAAAGATTTCCCATTTTAAAAGAATATATAGACTGTCAGCAACTCGACAATGAGTGGAGAGAACATGCTCTTATGAATTTTAAGGAAATGCATATGGATCCCTCGAAACGCGCAGATGACTATTGGAAACATGTTTTTGAATTTCATAATAGTGCGGGAATACCACGTTTCCCGAATTTAAAAATTGTTATTCAGTTTCTCCTCATTCTTCCATTTTCAAATGCTTCTGTGGAACGGATCTTTAGTGCTTTAAATAACATCAAAACTGAAAATAGAAACAAATTAAATACAGACACTATAACTGCTTTATTGCACACAAAAGAGGGTGTTAAAGAAGTGGGTGGTGTAGTAGAGTTTGGACCTACTGCAGAAATGTTAAGAACCAAACTTATTGGGGTTCAAGTTTCAACCATTAACCTATTTTCCCTTTACTGAAATATACGTTTTTTTCATAAGAATATCTTTCACTTCTTTTCGAGTAGGTTGCCGCTTTGAATATAAACATTAAACTGTTTCTGGGTCAGCACAGATTCCTAATTTGTCCCTGATAAATAAATATGGCATAAACAAGTTACAATTGCAATTTTTTAATGTTATGTATTTTGAAAAAGAAAGCCTTATTGCAAACAAGCTTGCAAAAGAAAAGTTAATCTTACAGAGTAACTTTATCTTGTAAATATCTATCGACAATTAAAGTGTTTTGCACAACTGTAAATCACCCTATATTGACGATCGATAATTTAACAAGACTTACAACTTATTTCCGACCAACTCTATATACTATTACTAAATATACATAATTACATAATGTACATAACAGTTTTGTAATTATACAGCATAGTAGTCTCCAAACCAGTCCTAGTTAGGTCCAAATCAACAATTTGAATATAAGCAGATACAAAATCCTTCATACACCACTATGTACCCACCGGTTGTTACACCTATTTCTCCAATTTCAGAGTTTTGAGGTTTATAGTTATTTAAGGCGCTTTGACACGATACCAGTATACTGTTACCAGTCAACTCCTGCCTAGTAAACTGGTAAACTAGTTCCTTTTACACGATACTAGTTCACTTGTATTGTGGGAGTGAATCAATATGGCGGAAGTAGTAATGTGCTCGGGCATATCTATAATTTGTGATATGTTGATAGAAGAATTAAAAAGTGAAAAAAATAAAACAAAACGCCGTAAACGACGTATGTGGACACGAGAGTGGATTACGAAACGTGATCAATTGGGTACGTAATCTACTTTGCTCAGAGAGCTTGTATCTGAGGATCCAAGTACATACAAAAATCATCTACGAATAAGTAATGCTCATTTTGAAGAATTGTTATCAAAAATTAAAAATTTCATCACTAAAACTGACACTAATATGAGACAGGCGTTACCTGGCAGAATTAAACTTGAAATAACATTTCGTTATTTGGCTACAGGTGATTCGTTTAAGACATTGGAAGCTATGTACAGAGTACCAGCAAGTACTATATCAAAATTTTTGCCAACTGTGTTAAAAGCTATATACGATGCATTAAAATACAATATTAAGGTACGTACATTTTTATTTATATCATTTTAGTAGTAAATAAAGTAAAACATTATTAGTAAATGCCACCAATACTTTTAATGGCATATGTCAGTGGATCTTCAGTGGCGGTTTCGTCTGGAATATATTCATTGTCTCACCATACAGGGGGTGACATTAGAGAATTGTCAGACGATAGTGGACTTGGTGTTGTAGAAGTATGTGCAGTAGATTGATTTGTAGAATTTGATCGCAAATGTGCAATGCGTTGCTGGGTTAGAAAATTCATAATATGAGACTGACAAAATAGCGCTTGTTCTAATGGAAGCAGTCGCAACTGACTAGCAACATTGTTTCCAAAGGAAGCGAATTCGTCTTCGTTTTTTTTTTCAACCGATGCCTTTATTTCTTGCAATTTTGTAATTGCATTTTCAATATGGGTTGGCGTTTCTAACTTCTTCTTCTTTAGTGGTGGCGGTGGTAGCTGTTTTGGTGTTCGTATATTTGGGAGGTACGAAGTTGATGATGAACTAGACGAATTATCTTTTACCAAGTCGTCTGTTAATTGTGTCAAGTTTTCAGTTGACTGTGTTAGGATTTCCGTTGATTGTGTCATATTTTCTATTGATTGCATCGAATTTCCAATCTCGTTCAGATCATCCCTCTGTTCCGCTGCATTTTCACTTTCTTGTGTATTCTGTAACGAAATGGATATTATTAAGAGATGATTTACTCATGTTTTATTTCTTTTTTAGATTCCAAGTACTGCCGAGGAGTGGAAGGAAATTGCAAATGGTTTCGAAAACCGGTGGAACTTCCCAGGATGCTGTGGGAGTATAGACAGCAAACATATAAACATTTTATGCCCCCAACATAGTCATAGTGATTTTTACAACTACAAAGGACATTTCAGTACAGTTCTGTTTGCTTTAGTCGATAGTAACTATTGTTTTAGATATATTGATGTTGGGGCCAACGGACGAGTAAACGATTAAAAGAAGTACTGGAAAATGGCAGTTGGAATTTTCCAGAGTGGGGTGTTATCTTAGGTGACGATGCGTTTCCGTTGAAACACTATTTAATGAAACCATACACACGCCACAATGCCTTATCAAAAGAAGAAAAGATTTTTAATTATAGGCTTTCCCGTGCTAGACGGGTTTTTAAAAATGCTTTTAGTATACTTGCTATGAGGTTTAGAATCTTCAGAGGGCCAATTATGTTGGAACCAGGGAAAGTTGATGATATTGTAAAAGCTACATGTGCGTTACACAACTGGTTGAGGATTTCGTCACCCAATTTTTATTTACCACCAAATTCGGTAGATCCCGAAGATGAAAATGGACACATCATTTCGGGATCTTGGAGATCACAACCTTCTGGAATGAAAAATATATCTTCTCAAGGAAGCAATAATTATTCTCGCATAGCAGAAGAAAGGAGGCAAAAATACCGCGACTATTTTGTTCAAGACGGAGCCTTATCTTGGCAAGAAAATATGATTAAATAATATACAGTGTGGAAATTAAGTAACGCATAAATTCAGTAATTCCGTTGATATTGATTTTTTTGGGAAAAATCTCGAAGGGGTATAGCGATTTTAACTTCAGCAAATATTTTCAGTCTATTTTCAGTTTCTTATGTCATTTACTTTTTAAGTTATGACGTCATCGACTTTTTTTTAAATGACAATCTATATTTTTTATTATTAAATTTTGGTAGTAGTTTTTATTCTGGTTCCGACCGTATAAAATTTTCAATGTTATTATTTGAGAAAAATCGAGAAAAACAGTCTTAAAGTTCAAATAACAAAAATTCATTAATTTGGGAAAATTTATCTAGTTGCCTAAGTTTAATTACTGAATTTATGCGTTACTTAATTTCCACACTGTATACACATGTAACGTATTACAAAATTTAATAAAACTTACTACTGAGTTATCAAGTCTCTGTCTTGAACTTATCACTCTTGAAAGAAACCGATCGGCTACTTGAAACCATGATAGATTTGACTGGTATAAATCCTCAGGTGCCATGCCCGAACGAATGGCTTTTTTAACTTTTGTAACTTCTTGGGCATATGTGTTCCTAATGTTTTTAATTTTGTTTTTCAATTCACTTACGCTGAATTCCGGCATATTAATTCCATCTATTATCTTTTTCATCGCAGAATCTCTCGCATTTTTATTTTTATAATTTACACTTCGAAAATTCCACAAACACTCTTCCTGTTCATATAATTCCACAAATTTTAGTGTGACAGATTCATGCCACCGCTTAGATGCTGCCATTTTAAATCGCACTAGCATGTAGAAAAGTTGATCGGCTACCAACTTACTAGCATTACTTGATTAACATGCTAGTGGACACGCACGGGCTGTTTACATAATACTAGTAACATGCAAGTACGGCATGCTAGTTGACTAGTACCAGTATACAGTATACTGGTATCGTGTCAACGCGCCTTTAATATGTTGTACACGACATCAATTTCTTCGCACCGTCTGGGCCTTAAAGATCTGTAAGTTACGACGTAGCGGTGGATATTTGATTTGCCAGGATATATGGTGGGCGTAATTGTAACCACGTGAAAATCAGGATGTGCATTTGCAGAAAATTCATTAAATAAAGTTTCGTCAGTGTGGTCTGCATTTGTGAGATCATCTCGACAGTAAAGCTGAAACCCACGTCCTGAGGAAAGTGATAAAGGAATCGTTCCACTAGAAACAACCTCAGAGACTGCCAGAACCTGACAGTGACCAACCAAAGTAACCAACTTGCGGAGACATAAGTACAAAATATAACTTGGCACCAACAACATTTTCTAAAATTAATAAATCAAAATCAGTATCAAGTTTGAAAATTGCATAATATGAGCGATTTAATACGCACTTTTTTCAACTAACGCACATCTCTCCACATTGCATTTATAATTGAAGGTTCTAAACTAAACTCCTTTCGTTGTTGGACACGTCAAGCCAAATACAAGTATTGTGTAGGCAACCAACCACCTACTATACATAATTATTGGTAGTTTCGACACTGTCGTATGCAACCAGCAATACCTATATGGCGTTCTAAAAAAATTGTAAATAATATCGCTGTAGCACATTGATTTTTACCTCCTCGATCAGCTGTACATACGGCCAATAGTGGTATTTTATATTGAAAACACTTTCATTTAAAAATATATAGAATATATTACTAATACTACTATCGATATGACATGTTTAGTATCCGTATCAAAAACTAATACAATCAGTAGCAGTATATTAATAAACAGCGTATTATTACAATCGCATAATAATTCTTCGATATCCATTATCTTTTTTCAATATTATTTTGGTCATTTTAGACAACATTTTCGTCATTTCTGGGCAGACGACGACAATGAAATGACAGTTAGTCCACATTTAAAGGATAAACTGCTGCTAGTTTGTCTTTCAACGTTGGACATGCTACACATAGAAAGTCCATGGCGTTTTCATGAATTACTTTACATGGGAAAAGTGCATTTTTTTGTGTCCTTTTCTACATAAGATTGTCGCCTGCAATTGATAATTTGTCTCTCCATCTTCGGTAGAAAACTTAAAATAATGGACAAAATGCATATAATAGAAAGTCTGCTCCTCAAATATTCTTCATTGCGTATGAATAATTATGTTGATTTAACTACTTTTTTTAATTTTGTTAAGATCTTATTCCTTTGTTGTTTCTTTTATTGTTAAGTAATAAATAAATCTAATTTGCTGTTTTTTATTATTACTATTTTTTTTTTTTTTTTGATAATTTTGAAGTAACAACCCAATATCAGTTCCTTGGTTTGGTTTATGTCCATTTTAATAATTTTAATTTAATTACTTCGGTCAATTTCATATATTTATATAGTTCATGGGAGATAGATGACGTGGAGCCGATTTCAAAACACCCCCATATTTGCTCCGTGATGTCCTTCGTTAATCGTTATTGATGTATAGGGAATTTTCTAAGTTGATTTTATGATTTTGTGCGGTATCATTTAACGAATTAAAAATTACACTGTTCTTTATTTTAAACAAGCAATATTAATAATTTAAAACTTAAAAAATTTTTGAAAATTTTATGTAATATGAATATTTGAAATATACTAGAGGCTCATTCATTAAACAAAATAAAAAAATACAAAATACTCAAACTGAGGGACTGGATTCAAAAAAATAACATACTTATCTAACGGAATCTTATTTTCTTATTTAATTTTGTATTGTAATTCATTTAAAGCTCCACTATTTATTGATCTAAATAAGGTCAGTGATTAAGAAAATAAATTTACCATTTGATGTTGCTCAATAATCAATGGTATTTAAAACAAAATCTGTTATAATAGTGCCAAAAATTTGTATTGTATTTTGTTATTGATACATAATTCTAAGGTTAACTTCGCCCTCAATAAATACATTTTATTATTGTTATTATTTATTATTTATGTAATTTTCGTATCCATAAAATATACAGTGCGATTTTTGATAACTTATCAAAACCATAATTTTTCCCACTCCAATTCTGTATTTTTTAAAACACAGTATTTTTACGTGTACGCCGGAATACCAAAGACATTTGTGCACAATTTTTTTAACTAATTGGATAAAACTGTTAAAAAAATATGACGTCTCAAAAATTTTAAGAAATTAGGAAATCCCCTGTATATCAACGAAGGAATATTGAAGGCACATATGGGAGTGTTTTGGAATCAGCTCGACGCACAGTGGACGGAAACGCCAAAAAGCTGGCCAAACTTAAAAAAATGAAGATTTTTTTTTTGAAATGGAAACGTTTTAAATCCTTGTAGTGATACCCCTAGCATTAGAAATGACCATTAATACCGGTCCGGGTTCACTACCTGAGCGAGGAAATTACTTATTGTCCGACCGTGCAGCGCATCACTTCGGCAGCTCGCAACGATTCAAAAATCGATAAATTTTGTCTGCTGCGTAAAAATTCTCGAAGTGCAGTTTTCTGTGTCATAAAAATGGATTCTGCATCAGAAAGTAAGTACAATTAAAATATCTCAGTATCAGATCAGTTTATTTATATGGTAATTAGTAAATAATTATCGAAGTGGAGTGCATTTTTGTACATGCAACGATTCATAAACTCCACAAAAAAAGCCATAAGTTACGCGGTTGGTGATGGTTGGTCTTGAAACTTATTGGAATGTGTTCATTGAACATTTTTTTCGAAAGTGTATAAAAAATTAGCTGCATCTTTTTGCATCTTTGCGAGATATTGACCAAATTGTGCGCGAATGCACGGATGCATGCACATTCGTGCACCATAAAGTGGACTCCTTTTGAATGCGTTCTCATGAAACGTCAATTTTGCACGACATTAATGTTTTTTTACGTCAATAACAGTGAAATAATGTTTCATTAAACCGAAAATAATAACTGAAAAATAGAGAAAATACATTTTTTAACTGTAAAGTATCGCTGATATACAGTAAATCTATACTGTTTATGAGTGAATTTTTCATTGCTTCTCACGTGTTAGAATTTAACATGGAAGATTCCATTCCTCTGCATTCAGGTAGCGGAAAAGCGAGATATATATATATATATATATATATATATATATATATATATATATATATATATATATATATATATATATATATATATATATATATGATTAAATATGATTTGAAGGAAACAACTACTCAGCGGGCAAATACCCCGACCTGCATATATATATGTATATATATATATATATATATATATATATATATATATATATATATATATATATATATATATATATATATATATATATATATATATATATATATATATATATATATATATATATATATATATATATATATATATAAAATATATTATTCTAAATTGTTGTACATTTTATAATAAAATTAAAATGATTAAAATAACATGAAATATTAAAACGATCAAAGAAAAGTATGTATGTATGTATGTATGTATGTATGTATGTATGTATGTATGTATGTATGTATGTATGTATGTATACATACATACATACATACATACTTTTTCTTTGATCTTAAATATGATTTGAAGAAAACAACTACTCAGCGGGCAAATACCCCGACCTGCATTGGATTACATCTTCAAATCATGATAGATCGATAGCCAATATCATTTGTCAATTCCTAACCAGACATAGACCGGTTTCGAACTTATTTGTTCTCCTCAGTATGCCATAGGTTATGGAACAGACAAATGATAGTGGCCAACCTGCTAGTCATATACTGACTAAGGTAAATTGAGTAGTAGTGAGAGGTATGTGAAACTTCTCATATGGTCCAAATGCTACTATCCGACCGACATCATAGATGTCTCTGTGGCGGATAGCGACTTGCGAAGCACGTACCGAGAGCGGCGACCCCTAGCCCAAGTGGACTAAACTGATGTTATTAAATATGATTTGAAGGAAACAACTACTCAGCGGGCAAATACCCCGACCTACATTGGATTACACCTTCAAATCATGATAGATCATATTTACATCATATTTAAGAACAGTAGTTTAGTCCACCTGTAAAAATGCAGCGATAATTGGCGATTTTTGGTATGTTTTGGGCGGATTTCATGGCCGCCATTTTGTTTTTTTCAAAATTCAACTTCGGATTCTTGATCAGCGACACAAAAAAACCCCTGTATGCACAATTTCAGTAAAATAGCTCAATGCCTTTATAGTTTGGCCAGCTTTTCGGCGTTTCCGTCCACTGTGCGACGTCCTCAATCGCCTATTACACTGTCGGTTTAAATCTGTGCGCTGTGATAAAAAAAGTCAAGTTGTTCAATTCCTGGTTCTATTTCTACTGGTAATAATTATTTCAGAATGATACCACCGACTATAAGAGAGTTTTTTTATAATAATTAAATTTTAAACAAACACATATACACATTTGGGGATGGATTACCTTTAATTTCAGTATACCTACCCTTGTAAAATTTTAAGAAACTAATTTTTATTCCGATTCATATTATAACATTTCGAATAAACAAAAGCAAACAGTTTAGCAGAGACAATACTTTCAAACATTTAGATCTGTAAAGTTTTATAATTTGTATCGGCAATCGGCACGCTTTCGACTGCGGTCGGAACATAGCCATCCTAATTGGTTGATACGCATTAAACGAAATTGAACTTTAAGGTGCTAATGACAATATGCACACGACTGTACATAATATGAATAATGATTTTTCGAGAAATGAACAGGCAACGCCCAATGAAAATGAAAATATTCCAATGTAAACGCAGCTGTGTCAGTCGCATCAGATAACTATCTAGAAAATAAATGGGATACCAATACAAATTTGAACGCTACTGAATGGGTTACTTTAGAGGGCAATAATGACTTGTAACGGTCATTTTGACCAAATGAAGTTACTTTGTTTAATAGAAAATGATTTTGGTGTGATGTACCCTTTAATGTTACTTATTAGTAGAGCTGTCCGAGGTCACCTGGCCGACAGAGCCGTCATATGACTCATATGTTTACATCATATCATAATACTTGAATAAGTACAGTAAATGGAAATAAATTTTAACAATAATGTTACATTTTATAAAAATTTGTATAAAACAGATTTATGCAGATTTATGAAGTAGTTTGGTTGTCGTCATCACAAAGTGGGAAGATTTATAGTATAATAGCATCAGGTATGTTTCTACAGCTGTCTCCGTCAGCGATGTTCGCTTTGGTGAAAAAATATGTTTTGCATTTTGAAAATGACCATTCGACATCTACGGATGTAATACAGGCATAAGTAAAACAATCTGTGAACTCACTTAACGAAGTTGTAGATGCACCATCACAAATTTGTCTTAATTTACAAAATCAGGATCTTTCTGTAATACACTCTCGAATTTTTCACTAACGCGATTATTTTTTGCGTCATTTATAGCCTGTAGCTGTGTATTTACGTCGTCCACTATTTGCAGCGATTTCACTAACAACAACGAACTATTTTGCAATTTTTCTATTGCGTCGTGGTCCTCTATAATTGTTATTAATAGTTTTTAAATCTGTTCCAAGGGAAACGTCTTGAAAGCTTGTCTGGTTTCCCTAATAGCTGCAGCCTCGTTAGGGTCGAACTGTAGTATCACAGCTTTTATTTGTTGAAAATATTCAGCATAATAAAAAGCCGCTTTCAACCACGTTCTCCAACGTAAGAATCGGCTCTGGTGGTTCAGGGATACCAGGACACTGTCTGTGGGAAATGCTCGAAGCCGTTTAAGAGATTTGAGAAAAACTTTTTTTGTATTTGCTATTAATGCATCTACCTCTGGAAAACATTTTCGAATCGTTTCTGCCACAAGATGTAACGCATGCACTTTATACGTAACATGTAAAAACCTACAATTGTCTCTTTGAAAATAACGGCCTACCATGCGCATTGTCGCAGCACCATCAGTCACAAACATCAATACTTGACTTGTTGAAAGTTCCAAATTTTTCGAATGTCTCCAACACGCGATTTACAAATTTAAAAATATATGTTGTTCGAATAGTCTATAAATTGAAGTGGAGCGATTCTCTTTTTACAGAAAAAAGTTGCACTCTCAATTATTATCTTATTTATGATTTATTTTTTTCTAGGCTAAGTTTTAAACAAATTAAAACAAAAAAAATTTTTATAACTTGGATTAAAGAACGGCAAAATACCTCCACTATTTGGGCGGACGGATCCCCTTACAAAAGAGTAAGTTATACAGTTTTTAAAAATGCCTTATTTTCCTTATTAACTATGGACTTTTAACATTTACACTTACTTGAATATGAAAAACATGTGCATAATCCAAAAAATTGTTTATTACAAATTAAGCAGACGTTGTCTAACCAAAGGGAATATATTAATTACTGATTCAAAGAAACACGATACTCTTCATGAAATTTCATGGCCCCGATAGTAATTTTTAGTAAAATTACACTGTTATAAGCTTGCCTTAAATTAAGTTTTCTTTAAGTCATATAAATCAAGCTTATGGTGTTCAATCAAACATAACATTTTATATTATTTTTTATACATTTTTAGTTTCATTTGAATTTTCAAAATAAAACATCAAATGTCCTGCATTGTGAACAAGACACTGAAGAAAGTTTTTCTAAGGAGAAACCAGCAATGCACAAAGAGAAAGAACATTCTATTACAATTTCTAATGTTAATGAACCCCTCTCTTTAAAATGTGATGTATTATGAGTTAACCATGACAAAAACAACGACTTTAAAAATCTCACTCAAAGAAATGGAAACGAAGAAGGTTTTAATGTAAGTATTACATTATTACCCTACCTCTACTAGAATACCCAAATGCACTGTTCAGCTATAAGCCCTGTTACCGTAAGGTAAAATAAAGTTGAACTGAATTATTGATTAAATTAAATCCCGTTTACAATGTGATCAACTCAATCAAGGCTACGATTTTTAAATTGAGTGGCATTTCCTCTCGCCGTCAACTGTAAAATCTTAAAAAACTTTTTCGAAGCGATAATCGTTTTCGGGCAATAAAAACCACTATTTTTTAAATAAAGAAAAACAATTTCAAATAAAAAATAATACTTTATAATATCGTTTATGTATTATGTCTTAGTTGCATAGTTTTAGAAATTGAAAGGGTAACTGTGGAGCATTTTTTTCAAAAGGGAATAACTCCATTTCTTGAGCTATTGACTTACAGATGGCGTTACGTAGCTTTAGTTGAAATATATCAAGTGTCAAAATATTTCGAACAATAAGGAATTATTACTGTGTGTAAATCATATCGAAAATATAGTTTTTATTTCAAAACGGAATAACTCCAAGTGGTGTTCAATTTCAAAAAGGAATAATTTTTGTTTTCTGTCAAATGGGAATAATAGTTATTCTGATTCATGTGTTGTGGTTACGCTTGTTTTATTTGTGTAATATTGCTTTGATTTAGTGAGTTTTTTTGCAATAAAAGCATTATGGATGATGAAGGAGACATTATAGTGGGGGGAAGCACATGGGGAAAATAGGGGTAGTCGCAAAAAAACGAAAAAAAACACTAGAACAAGCAAAAAGGGGGGCTTCGAAATAAGTTCTGCTCTACTGCACTACCTTAGAAATGCAGAATATCCCGAAGGCTGCAAAAACAATCAGATTATTCTCTGATGGGTGTGGCGGCCAAAATAAAAATTGTCACGTAATTCATACCCTATCATATTGGCTCTACTATGATGCACCAGCAACTGTCAATACCATACTGTTGGTATTTCCTATACGCGGCCATTCCTATTTACCAGCGGACCGAGTATTCGGGCGTATTGAACAGAATTTGCGTAAAAAGAGTACTATTCTTCATAAGGCAGATTATGTGAAATTATATGAAGAGCACGGTACGGTAAGGCAACTAGGCGAGGATTACAAGCTTTATGACATCAAATCGCTTTTGCAAAATATGAAAAAAACGGTTGGGATCGCAGGAATGAAAAGAATTTTCATTAAAAAATCCATAAATCGGAAAACTAATGAAAAGACTGTACGATTTAAAATGGAGCCCTGTTATAGGAATGACGATTTATCCAAAACTTACCTTCCCATCCTCAAGCAAGGGAAAAAAAATGAATTCCTGCCAACTGAGTGAAATCAGGCCTTATCACAAAATACCTCCAAAAAAGTTAAAACATTAAAGCCTTTGTTGAACTCTTATAATGCAAATTGGACTGAACTAGAAGAGTACTCCTGGTACAAGGAAATGTTATGTGATGGAAGAGAAGTTGGTGAGAATAACGTAGTAGAACCTGAAGAACCAGAAGCCGGTGAAGAAAGTGATGAGGAAGTTTCTGATTGTGAATGCTTGAGTGAGGAGGAAGCCATGTTGGTTTAGTGTTTTTGCAGAATTTTACTTAAAATTTTCTTTCTAGTTTATTACCAAAGTGACAATTGCAAAAAGTTTAAGTTTTGTATTTTTACATTTTGTACCAAAGTTTTTTTAGGACAACAGTTTTGTATTTTCTTAAAATAAAAATTTTGCAAAAGTAAAAGGTTTTAACTTTTTTAAATCAAAAAGGAATAAGTTCAAATCTTAATGAATCAAAAAGAAATAGATTTTACTTATTCATTCAAAAGAGAATAGATCCGAAAGAAGAGAAAAAATTCGAGATAGTTATAACCTAGGGACATTTTTGACATAAATACCCTTAATCACTAGCTAATTAGTGAAAATATAAAATTATCAGTTTTACATAATTGTAGGAGCTAACCAAGCTATAGGTTTTCATAACTTTACTCTTTTTCTTCTAAATGTGACTTATTCCCATTTGAAAAAATGCTCCACAACTGTCCTGTTACCTTTTCCTATATATTTGCAATAAAATAATTTTTATATAAGACGACAACCGTGCATTTGGGAGTAGAACTTATTATTCAAATTTATATTTTAACTAATTTATATTTGTAACATTCTTGTAAATTGTCATAAAAATAATCATTTTTGATTACAGAAAGAAAATATTTGAAGGGTACAAAAAAAAAAAAGAATGTCAGTTTTATGAAATCGCAGATTACTAATGCCATCCAATGATATTTATGTGTAGCATTTTATGGCAAAAGCTAATCCGAAATAAAG